>LOJH01004589.1:0-36009 GCA_001685095.1 Ellobius talpinus | reverse complement strand
GGAATTGGGAGGAGGGGAGGAGGTGGAAAATTTTTTTAATAATAAAAAAAGAAATTAAAAATAAAAAGTAGAGCATGTTCCCTAGCTTTGCTTGCAGCATAGAATTGCATGATGTTGGCCATTTCCCAAAACCAGGTCAAGAAGAACACGGAAACATAGGACTCAAGAGAAGAATCCAGAAATTAAATTTGATTATTTGCTTTGCCAGTAACAACACAGTAATTCTGGAAAGGTTCGCTAGGTGTTTTCACAGTTCCAAAATGGGGAGCTAGCATCTTGGGGTGTGTTCTGAGATAGCTGCATGGCATCTGCAAGTCAGAGGGGCCCCTATTAAAAGTGGGATCCTGGGAGGATGCATCTCCACCAAAACTGATCTGCCCCCCACACACACACATACACACAGTCTTCTCTGTAAGTGAGTGATCCATTTCCATCCATGCCACGGACAATAACAATCACACAATGCACGGTGACACCGAACTTGTCGTCTCTGGGAAGATGCAGTCGTCAAAGGCAACTCTCAGGCTGAGCCAGTGTGCTCTTGGCTTTTCTGTTGGTCATCACCCCAAGCAGGCGCATGCACAGCAGCTCTGACACAAGGGAGTCACGTAGGTACAGGGTCCGGCAGCTGGGCCCTGCAGGAGCTCCAGCAGGGATCTGTTCTAACCTTAGTTCACTCAGCTGTAAATGCGGGCCATGGCTCTCATCGCCCAGGAAGCACCTGACACGTGACTGGAGCTTAGGGAGTACTAAGAAAACAGAAGTTCTAGAATGATGGCAAGTTTGGAATGCTTGAAGACTAAGACTAAGCACACGGAAGCATGGGCACACACACACTGACACATACTCACATGCACACACGCACATACAACACAAAAGGAGACTAATTAGGAAGAGAGAGGATCAGTAGGAGTGGGGACAAGACAGTGTAGTATGGGTGATTATGACTGAAATTACATTCTGTGCAATGGACGAAAATGCCGTAATGAAATCCATTACTCTGTGTTTGTATGTGCTTGTGTGTACGTGTGTGTGAGTATGTATGAGTGTGTGTGTGTGTGCGCGCGCACGCGCACGCTAATAAGTTAACAATACCAAGTGTAGTGATATTTTGTAGATGTTTTGACAAAAGCTTGCCCGAAGACCAGAGTGCAGAGCTAAGTCACTACAGGCCAGGGAGAGGTGGCACGCACCTTTAATCCCAGGACTCAGGAGACAGAGGCAGAGGGAGTTAGTTCAAGGTCACCTTGGGCTATACAAGATTGAATCTAAAAGAGAAACAGGGCTCACACGCCTTTAATCTCCGCACTAGGGAGGTGGAGACAGGAGTGTTATTACTGGGTGAAGAGCGAACATAAGGCAGAAAGAGACAGGATCTCAGTGAAGTCTGAGGTTTGGTGGAAACAGTTGCAGTCTGAGGAGACAGTCTAACAACAGTATCGCTCCTTCTGTCTGAGCATTGATAGAGGTAAAAGGTCTCTCTAGTGGCTGGCCGCACTGCTTCTCTGATCCTTCAGCTTTCAGCCCCTAATATCTGAGTCTAGATTTTATTTAATAAGGCCATTTAGGAATTGTGCTACAACCAAGGACATCTGCTGTTAGAGGACTCCGTTATACAGGGCATGAAACTGTCACTCAACTGCTGGGACTGGTACTATTTTCCAGGACATGCATTTCGATAGTCTGTTTTGTTGCCACACTCTTTGCCCTTAATAGTGATCTCAAAGGTAAATATTCTACTAAACAGTGGCTACGCTCAACTTTAATGGGAAATTTATACCCTTAATTGCTAGAGGATACAATCAAGTCATGTCATTGTTGATCTTCCCCTGAAACTGCCATTATAGTGCTTTAATTCTTTGTCATATTAGAGATTTTCTTATTAGATATTAGATAGATAAGAAAATATAGATATTTTCTTATCTATTATGGGAAAGATTTATGCTCTTTAATTTCATGGTTCGAACTCTGCCAAGTGTATTAATGTTCCAGAGCCTATATGTGAAGATCTCAGAGGTGAGAATATGGAGGTGGAAGAGGAATAGGATGGAAAAGAACCACTTGGGCAATGGTGCTTTGGCAGTTAAGAGCACTGGTTGCTCTTCCAGAGGACCTCGGCTTGTTGCCAGCACCCAGATGGCAGCTCACAACTATCTGTAACTCCAGTCTTTGGGGATCCAATGCTTTCTTCCAGCCTCCATGGGCACTGCATGTAGGTGGTGTAAAGACGCATGCAAGCAGGACATCTAGACACATCAAATAAAACTAAATGTTAAAATATTTTTGAAGGATGACTTGAAGGAATATTACTGGATAAATGTATGGTGGAAGAGGAAACACGGTATCCCCGGCAACACATTAGACATGGTAATGTTATTTCTAATTCTTGAGCCTTCTAAGAGTGTGTCACTAAAGGAAACATGCAGTCACCTTGCCTAGGTGATGATGCTTAGCATAATGACAATACTATATGTGGTGATTTAGGCTCAGGGAAGGGCACTGTAAGTAGGTGTGGCCTCGCCTGAGTAGGTGAGCTTTGTTGGAGGAAGTGTGTCACTGGGAGTGTGTCTTGAGGTCTCAGATGTCCAAGCCTGGCCAATGTGTCATTCTCTTCCTGCTGCCTGCAGATCTAGAAGTAGAACTCTCAGCTGCCTCTCCAGCACCGTGTCTGCCTGTGTGCCACCGTGCTTACCACTGTTTAAGGGTGGTTTTGTGTGTTAACTTTTCACAAGCTGGAGGAGTCGTTAGAGGAAGGAGGCTCAGCTGAGGAAGTGCCTCCTTGAGATCCAGTTATTTTCTCATTTAGTGATCAATGGGGAGGCCCTAGTTCATGGTGGATGGTGCCATTCCTCAGATGCTGGTTCTGGGTTCTATAAAAAGGTGGGCTGAGAAAGCCATGGGAAGCAAGCCAGTAAGCAGCTCCCCTCCATGGGCTCTGCATCTGTTCCTGCCCTGTTTGAATTCCTGTCCTGACTTCCTTCAGGGATGAACAGCAAAGTTAAGTGTAAACCTTATAAACCCTTCCTCCCCAACTTGCTTTTTGGTCATGGTGTTTCATCGCAGCAATAGAAACCCTAACTGAGACACCCACCATGACAATAATGGACTCAATCTCTGAACTGTAAGCCAGCCCCAATTAAATGTTTTTATTTTTCTTTTATAAGAATTGCTGAGGCCATGGGATCTCTTCGCAGCAATAAACCCTAACAAAGACACTGGTCAGTATTCTACGACCATGACAAGCATCAGCTCTAGCCAGCGTATAAAGACGAGAGGCTTCTTGTGTCTTGTGACTTCGAGAGTTTTAACCCTTAGCCAATTAGCTCATTCGCTTTTGAGCTTGTGGTGAGGCAGCGCACTGTGCGGGTGGGGCACAAGAGGAGGAAAATCCTTCACATCGGAACAGGGACCCAAAAAGAGTTAGGTGAGAGGGAGGACAGTACTAGGGACCCACAATACCTTTTGAAGTCTCCCCATCCAAAAAAACCCCTAAAATGTCCTACCACCTCCCCAAAACTGCACAAGTTAGGGAGGAAGACTCAATGCGTAAGCCTTTAAAAGATTCCAGGTTCAGTGACAGCACTGAGTCTTTATGATGCTGGCTAAATCTTTTAACTTTCACAGTAGGCTCCATGGAGCAAACCATCCCAAAGCGATTTCATATCATTAAGTCCATTCACAAAATAACAGTTATCCATACCCAGAACCCAAGACTATGACAACTGTGAGGTTATATAAGGTTTGTACCCTGATGAGAAACAGTTTTGAGGACTTATCTTCTGTTCCATGGCAAGTGAGGACAAACCTGTGTGCTGATATACCGCCACAAAGAATTATGACAGCCTTCTGTTTACCGTAACATATGAGCTCATAGAAAACAGAGCAAGAGCCAGACCCCGGATAATACCAGTTTCGACTCTAAAGAAAACATACAGAGCAGGGAGTTCAACGGCACTCCCTCGCCTAGAAACAAAGTATGTAGGGAGGGCAAGTGACCCAAGCCCGCAGGACACACAGCGAGTTAAATATCAAGGTGATCTATGACACTCAGGCCTCCTGACTGGCATGGGACCGCATCTGTCTCAGCCTGTCACCCACACGTGTGTTCTCAGGATTGGCCAGGCTCTCTACTTCCCATAAATCACAAGTGCCTTCTAGTCACACAGCAAGCCAAGCTTCCTCACTTGTTCCTAATTATTTTTAGAATAGCTTTGTGTTACCTTCCCACGTAGACAGAGCATGTTCACGCGCTTGTTTTTCCTCCCACTTCACAATGATGTGTACCTGTTAGGGTATGAGTCATTCCTTCTAGGCTAGGGTGATTCAGTGTGGGACTGTCTGGGACAGCCTAGATCTTCCAGTGACCCATAGGTACACGGCTGGGAGCCTGAACGCCCATTTGGTAAGAGAAAAAGGGAACACTCTCTTCCACTCAGGGTCACAGCTTTTGTTTGTTTTTTTTCAAGTCAGTATAACCATAAAATAATGTGAAGAGCAAAAATTACATACAGTATTGAACATTGGATACAGTCCATCTACTATGATGGAAAGTGTTATTTCCTGACTGCTGGAGGATATGGTCTAAGCAACTCCACCACCAGTTATCCCGTTTGCTCACTTAGGAAAGTTCTGGCTTTTTGAACTTTCAGTCTTGTGGCTTTAAAGGCTGTCAGGTTGGATACATAGCAGGTCACATGTCACTGGGCATTTCAGCTATCAAAATCCAGAGCCGAGAAGGGAAAGCAGAAAGGACATTTGAATAGCTCCAAGTACAAAGTCAAGAAACACCCTAAGAGTGACCATCTGGACTTCCACTGATGGGACTGGGACACCAACCCAGCTAGCAAACCTTCAGCCTACAATTTGTCCCTGCCTGCAAGATGTGCTGGGGCAATAGTGGCACAGAACATGTGGGAGTGGCCAACCAATGAATGACTGGGCTAACTTGAGGCCCACACCTCAGAGAGGGAGCCCATACCTGGATTATCAGGAACCAGAGAATAAATAGCTCAGAGACCTACTGTAGAACCAAACATAACAGGCCCTTTAAAAAAATAATAAAATAAATAAATAGAATGAAATGATTTCTAATGATGTTCTGCTATAGTCATAGATCAGTGCCTATTTCAGGCGTATCAGAGAGGCTCTCTCTCAGGCAGCTGATGGGGAAGATGCACAGATCTACAGTCAAACATTAGGCAGAGAGAAAGCCTGGGAAGAGGCAGAGGAGGAATTGTGGGAGCTAGAGGGATCAAAGACGCAGGGAGAGCATGGGTCCAGAGAGTCACTGATGCAAGGCCCATGGGGACCCACAGAGACTGAAGCAGCAATCACAGAGCCTACTTGGGTCTTCACTGGGTCCTCTCTATATGTGTTATGGCTGTTAGCTTGATGTTTTGTAGGGACTCCTGACAGTGGGTGTGGGGGTGTCTCTGACTCTTTTACCTGCTCTTCGGACCCTTTTCCTCACCTGGCCTTGATATGAGGATGTGCGCCTTGTCTTGTCGTATCCTGTTGTGCTGTGTTCAGCTGATGTCCCAGGGAGGTCTGCTCTTTTCTGGGGAGAGACAGGGCAGAGGGTGTGGACTTGGGGGAGAGGAGGGCAACTGGGAGGAGTAAAGAGAGGGGGAGCTGTGGTCGGGATGTATTGTATGAAAGAATAATAAATAACATTTTTATAAAGAGTGGCCTTTGGGCCTTTGCTGTTTCTACAGCAGTGATTCTCAACCTGTGGATCAAGACATATCAGCTCTCCTGTATGTCAGATATTTACATTATGATTCATAACAGTAGCAAAATCACAGTTATGAAGTAGCAAGGAAATAAATGTATGGTTGGGGGATCACCATCACACTTTATTAAAGGGTCACAGCATTAGGATGGTTGAGAGCCACTGGTCTACAGGATCTGTCTCCTACTTAGAATGGCACTAGGAGCTTAAGGGGGCTTATTGGGCCTGAAACCACACAAAGTGTCTCATTGTATATCCATTTATTTAATCCTCGCAACAGGCCAAAGGCAGAGACTCTCAGTAACATTAATTTTAAGATAGGGATATAGAAGGGCTACTACGTAGTGTACCCAAGGCTACACAGCAGCCGAGTTGGCAGAGCAAAATCCAAACTCAGATATGTCTGCAGCCTGTGCTCTTGGACACAAACCCGGAATCCCTGACCTTCCCAGATGAGATAGGCACCTCTGGTCATCTGAAGAAACTGCCCTTCCTGGGATGTAATGAGGACTGAATGTGTAGGATACTTGGTTTCTTCCGAAGGCTCAATCATCTTCTCTTTATCACTTCAAAGTCTCGACTCAGCTGACATCCCTAGACCCTCCTTCTCAGGGATAATTCCTTCCTCAATTGTCCCCCATTCTCACGGAAGCTCATTTGGGAAGCTGGCTTAGAATCCTTCGGTATGTCTGGGAACAGAAGGTGTTTGGTTTGTCTGGTGGATGGAGCACCTATGTGCATGTGTACACGCACGTCTGCGCGTGTGTGTGCACACGCATGTGCGCACAATGCATATCTTTGTTTTAAGCTACATTTTCATAGTGATAGGACAACTAAATTTTTCATAAGACTTAGCATTTGTTGTCCTATGGAGGAAAAGAAACTTGGCTTGTCAGATCTGATGAGCAGACATTTTCAACCGTTGCTCTTCTCTTCTGGTTAGGCAGTCATGCCCAGCTTGAAGCTGGTTTCCTTTCGTTTCTAAACTCCTACATGAGATGCCAGGAGCAAATTCTTTGCCCTCCTGATGTCCTAAACACTCTATTCAGGCCATATTTGGCACGTCTTTGTTTTCTTTTATGAGCAAAGAAATTATCTTGGAGGGGGAAAACCCACAGCTCTCTTTTCTCACTTGTATTCCAATTAAAAATCTTCCTACTAAATGTGCTAATTTCAGTTGGATTTACTCCTTAAATTCTGTTTTGTTTGTTTCCTTGCTTGCTTTTTGGCTTGTTTCTTTTGTTTGTGTGTGTGTGTATAAATGTGTGTGTTGTGTGCAAGTGTGTGAGAGTGTGAGTTTGTGTGTATGTGTGTAAGTGTGAGTGAGTATGTAAGTGCATTGTGTGAGTGAATGTGTGCATAAGTGTGTGTATATGAATGTGTGTGTATGAGTTTGTGTATATGTGTGTATGAGTGTGTGTATATGAGTGTGTGTATGTGTGGGTATGAGTTTGTGTATATGTGTGTGAGTGTGTGTGTATGAGTGTGTGTATATGAGTGTGTGTATCTGTGTGTATGAGTGTGTGTATATGTGTATGTGAGTGTGCGTATGAGTGTGTGTATATGTGTGTGTGAGTGTGTGTGTATGAGTGTGTGTATATGTGTGTGTGAGTGTATGTGTGTGTGTGTGTCCTTTATCCAGTCCTTGCAGACTTGATTGAGATGTCTGTCCAAAATGGAAGAAAACAAATTGACAATGTCAGGTAAAAACAAAAGATATGACAACACGAAAAACATCAGTTACAATGTTTTAAAGCTGTAAGTGTCTGCTGCTGAGAACCGCACACCATAATTTTGAAACCTATGTTAAACACACTTCATCTTTGAGGAAAGGTGAGAACAAGCCAATCCTGACACAGAAGAGATGGGAAGCTGGAGGGCACCAGCTGACACTGATTTAAAAACCTGACCCTGGATTAACAAGATTCTCCTCCTATCCACTGAAAATAAAGCCATAGATCCAGATAACCTTGTGGCAAACCTCAAAAGACGTGGCAATTCTGATCTTCGATGAATTGCTCTAGAATCTAGGAAAATAAAGCACCCGGTCCACCTTATAGGGTTTTCAATTTATGCCCAAGCAAGATAAAGAGACACAAAAAAGTGTGATTCGGCCTCATTTAATTAAAGAGAAGCCAAAGTCTCAAAACATTAGCTAGCTGAATATTAAATATATAAGTAATGGTCCAGCAGGAAAAGAAGACAGACAGTTGCTGGGAATCCATTGAATTCATGTTAGTGAACTAAAGGAAAATTACAAGTTACCCAAGCACCCGTTCATCTTTGTTGCATGTCCAGCAGGACTTCCTTCTTTTCAAGGGCTGGAGAATCTGCCACCAGATTAACTGAGATAAAAAATTTCAGTTAAGTGAGGTGATTAGACTCTAGATACCTGCTGAACATGATGATCATAGCCAACAATATTGTCCTGCTCATTAAATATTTGTCAAGAGGGGGTGTCAAGAGGGGGTGTCGAGAGGGGGCTCTCAAGAGGGGCTGTCAAGAGGGGGGTGTTATCAAGAGGGAGGTGTCGAGAGAGGGGTGCCAAGTTAAGTGCTCTTACCATACACAGACACACACATAGCAGAAAACTTTTAGCGGGTATGAATGAAGATCAATCATGTTGATAGTGACGACCAATTCACACATGTATACTATGTCCAAACCTATCAAATTATGTACATGAAATATGAAGTTTTCTGCATGAGAACTGCACTGGTAAGCCTATTAACTACATGCATATCCTTATTATACATTTGTTTTTTTACATATTTATTATATCTTATATATAACAAAATACATAAATAAAAATGGTAACCAGTGGCTAATAGACATGGAAATAGCTAACACACTAATTTCTACCCATAGTGGCTTAATGTTTCCATCTGAAGTCAGCAGTAGAAAGACCCCCATCCTTAGAGGACTGACCGAGACGTTGGCATGAGGTTGACTGAAGGTGGGGTTACTCTTTCAGAAATGTCAGCTTTACAGCTTCAGGGAGATGGAGCATCAGCTTCTTGACGGGTATAGGCCACCATGACCCAGTGAAGTCCACACATCCGAGACTATAGGCAGCACAAATTGAACTTGAAAGGTTTAAAAAAGAGGACACAGACTGGACAGGTAAGGAAGCAGGGAGAAGGAACATGATCAAAACATATGATATGAACTCAAAGAAGAAAAATTTTAAATCTAAACTTTGTGCGCGTGTGCAGATATAAGCATAAGAGGGGGCAGTGAAGAGCACTGTGCCAGAGAAAAGGTGTATGGATAGAGGAGTAATCCCAAGATAGTTCACGCATGGTGACTGCCTCTCCAGCGTTCTGTTGTCCTGAAGGAGTACTGACAAGGCATGTCCTAGGGTCTTAGGTCCTAGGGTCATGCAGCATGATCCCTGGGGACCAGACTTTCTGTTGTCATGGTACCTGTTGGGCTAGTGCAAGAGAAGGGAGGCAGAAAACAAAGACTCTAAGACTGGAAGAAAAAGTACATTATCGGAAAAGTATAAAAAAAGAATTGGTTAGGAATTATTTGCTGACTGCCAACTGTTTCTTAGATGCTGATAAAGACAAGAAAAATTCAACATCAACACCACTAATAACCATAGTAAGCTAGCCAGATAATGTGCTCATCCCTTGATAAATGCTACATCACTCGGTCCTTACAGCATCTTTAAGGAGCTACTACTACTATTTGATGCATTCTCTAGGAGAGGACGTGGAGGCTAGGGTGGGTCAGATCATTTGATTGAGTCCTACAGACAGTCAACAGTGGAGTAGGCGTGCACATCCCATCCAATCAGAGAGCCTGTGCTCTGAGACAATAGGAATAGGCAAACGCCATTCTCTCGTAGGACAGGGAAAGGTATACAAAGGATTCACACTTCATCAAGGCCATTTAGCCTTTTACGCTGTCATTGGCACGGTTCTAAGAGCTTTGGCAATGCTGTCATATTTAGTCCATCAGACAAACCTACAGACAGCGATCACTCTCCTCAGTTCATGGAGTGAGCAAAGATGATGCCCAGGAGGGAGGAAAATAACTCACAGTTCACCTGCAAAGTAAGAGAAGTCCAGACTTTCACTCTGAATAAGCATCCAATCCTCTAAACCATCTTCCGGTGCAGGAAGGCCACAGATCAGACTTTGTGGTGGGTCGGGGAGGTGTTCTGGGAAAATGTTGATCTGAAATTAGAAATCCACACAGCCTAAAGACATTAGCATGTCACACCTGCAGCGGCTCTGGCTACCTCCCCTGTCAGGTAGCCTTTTACCAAGGTGGGATCCTTTTAAAGGATAATTCTATAGTAATGATATCCTTGACACAGAATTTCAAGATTCGCAGTGGCTTAGAGGAGAGCCAAGCTTATATCTAGGTCGAGGGAGGCACAACAAAGATTGTAGATGACTTCCCGCAACCTAGCCCACCCAGCTCGCCTTCCGACGCAAAGTGCATTCGTGTCATTCCTCTTTGCTACTTCTGCCACAGGCAAGGGGCTCGTTGTGTCCCACTTTAGTGCAATAAAAACCACACTCCACTAAGGACAGATAGAGTAAAAGAGAGGGAAAGATCATGAAATCTCCTGCAATCCTGGACTCAGCCTGAGCCGCTCACGAGTCTGTACTTATGTCAGTGGTTTTCAAACACGTGGGTCATGACCCCTTTGGCCACCTTCTAGCTTCAAAAGTGTTTACAACATGATTCATAACAGCGTTGGGGAAGATTATTTTCATCTGTGTGACTTTTGTTTACCTTGCATTTGTTTAACTCTGTGAAGTTGTGCTACTGTGCCTGTCTAAAACACCTGATGGTCCTAATAAACAGATGAATGACCAATAGCGAGACAGGAGCAAGGGTAGGCGGGGCTGGCAGACAGAGAGTATATAATAGAAGGAAAACCAAGGAAAAGGAGCAAGCAAGAAGGAGCAGCAAGAGGTAGATATCAAGGGTCAGCCACCCAGCTACACAGCAAGCCATGGAGAGAGAAGTAAAGAAAGATATACAGAAATAGAGAAACATAAAAGCCCAGAGGCAGAAGGTAGTCAGGATAATTTGAAGTTTAGAAAAGCTGACAAGCAACAAACCAAGCTAAGGCTGGGCATTCATAACTAAGAGTAAGCCTCCGTGTGGGATTTATTTGGGAGCTGGAGGGATCCTCAAAAAGCCAAAAGAATAAAACTTCACATAATATAACAGTAACAAAATTATAGTTATGAAGTAGTAACAAAAAGTTATGGCTGGAGGCCACCACAGTTTGAAGAACTGTATTCAAGGGTCACAGCATTAGAAAAGTTGAGAACTTACGTGAACCAAAACATGGTTATTTCTGTTATATTAATTAGAATGCACTTTCTGGTCGCTTAAAATCAAGATTCTTAAATGTTATAGTGACCATTAGGGATTCTTCACATGAGCTACAGAGATGGCCCAGAGGTTAAGAGCACTGGCTGCTCTTCTACTGGGAAGGAACTCGATTCCCAGCACCCACAGGAGAACTTACAACCATCTGTGACTGTATGTATGTACCCTGTCCCAGGGTAGCCCATGCCTTTTCCTGGCCTCCATGGGCACCAGGCTTGCATGTGATTCTCAGACATACATGCAGGTAAAACCAAGCCACGAGAGGCCAGGCAGTGGGGTCACACACCTTAATCCCAGGATTTGGGACACAGAAGCAGGTGGATCTCTGTGAGTTCAAGGGCACCCTTGGGCAACACAAAATCAATGCAGAAACAGATCCATGTAGTAGTGGCTCAGACCTGTAATCCCAGTCCTAGGGAGTCACCTGTGTTTAATCACAGTGTTAGAGAGGAATATAAACCAGGATAAGACAGGAACTCTTTCAGTCTGAGGATTTCTTAGAGGTAAGAGCTCTCTAGTGGCTTGGCTGCTTTGCTTTTCTGATCTTCAGGTTGAACCCCAGTATCTGCCTCTGGATTTTTATTATTCGTGCTACACCAGCCAGGGCTCACAGTGACATATTCTTCTTGCCCTTTGTTGTCTTCAGACCCTTTGAATACATCTATTTTTTCCTGTTATTCTTTCTAGCACACATCCTAAGGCCATCGGGTAACATCCTGGTTCACCAGCCTGCTCCCTTGACACGCTCCGGCTGCCCAGAAAATGTTTTCTACAAGGCTGCATAATTGGCAGAGCTTGGGAGCAGCTTGCCTTTTCTCAGCTCTAGAACTCAGAGAGAGGAAGTGACTTGAGAAAACGTTCAGAACCAAAACAAACTGTGGTTTTTGAAAAGATCCTTCTAATTAGCAAGATTGGGGAAACAGCACGGATACTCAGTGGCCACGTGCAGGAAGACACCGCCTCGGTGAGGCTGGAGAGAGAAAAGTACTTGCAAGGGCAGAATCTTGCCAAGGACGTGTGACAGAAGCCACGTTCCGTGAATGTTGTTCCCCGCCCCAGTGCACCCAATAGAACTTTCCAGAAGAACAGCAAATGAAAGAGCCAGTCCTCCTACACTGCTCAGATTGCTAAACTACTATCGATAGAAGCTGTGTGAGCTTTATTTGGCTTCTGTCTAGAAACAGAGGAACCAGATGCTTCATTAGCAAGCACCATCCCCTCAGGATAATGTTCATGCTGAGGTCAAAGTGATGGAAAAGGAAGGCTGATGGGAAATCACACCCACTCACCAATCATCCACCTTCAGGAGGCTGTTTGGGATGCTAAGGGGCATGATGAGGTGACTGGTAGGCATCGCCAGCCTGCCAGAGGTAGGGAGCTGTTGATACTCCACAGGTTGATAGCCCATTAATGCAAATAGATTAATGCAGCTTCCCTACCTACAAGGAAATAGAGATGGAAGTAAATTGTAGACCCACACATTGCTACTCTAGATGAAACAGGGGTCTTCCCCATCACAGAAATCAACAAATATCAGACAAACCCAGACATCACAAACCCACACATCATGGGATTCTAAACCTCAAAGCCTGGTAAAATGTTGGAACTTCTAAACTTTTCCCTTCCCCCCCAACACCTCAGGATTGGTAGGGTAGGGGTGACGGATGAGGAGGTGAGGTCAACCTGTCACTCAAGTGAGAGCCTTTGTTACATGGCTTCTTCTGGAACCCCAGCCCTAGGTAGGAAGCCTGAGCGCACAGCCCCGCTATTTAATCGCCACTTGCCCCCTCCCTGTCTCAGTGTAGCACAGGACCCTTGAGCTGGCCTTCTGCTCCCCGATGACCAAATACCGAAAATAATTTTCTTTGATACGACTTTGTTCCACCTAATTTGTGAGTAAAATTTCCAAAGGGCAGCCGTGAAAGGCCCAAGATAATGAGGAAGTCTTCAAATTCAGGGGACCTGATGGGGTCTGCTCTCCAAGCTACCACACACCATTAATCAACTGTTACTAGGCAGACTCCTGAAGCCCCAATAGAGGTCACCCGATCACATGACCCACAATGCCCCCACCATAGTGTCCCCCAGCTTGTACCACAGTACATGTATGTGTCTTTGTAACTCAGGAGAAGTCATAATCGACATTGTTGGTTTTTTGGGTTGGTTTTTTTTTAAATTCTAATCAGCGCTTAAGTCTGTGAAGCTTTCTGAATAGGACATAGTGGAAGCCTGAAGACAGAACAGAGGTTTGGGGAGGGTGTGAAGGCTGTCACCAAGAAAACAGGACAAGTTGAGGATGTACCTCTCAGAAAGCAAACTGGACACCAACGGGAATTACTTCCCCATCTAGTTCAACGTGTCCTCATTTGAAAACGGGATCTTTATACACATAGTTTGCAGAAAATAATTCAAATTTAATCTTTTTCAATGTGATCCACAGATAGTTTATTATTCCCCACCTCACACAAATTTGTCTTTTCAGATTCCCTGCAAATCAGAGATTCATTTGTCAGGCTCATAAAAGGTCCTGCCCCTCTTTGACTTCACTCCCTTTAATAGTAAGCTCTCAAGGGCAGATAACAAGGTGTCCTGACATCTTGTGCTATATTATTCCATAAACCCCCAATCCCAAATTCCCTATCAGTTCATTCTTCTACAGACTTTAGAAATTCCGTAGTACTAAGGAAAAGCAGAAAATACAGCCCCAAAGAGGAACAGCATCACCTGCCGGACAACCAGAGCTGTTTTTTTTACTTATTTTAATGTATAAACACAACCCCTGAGCTTATCCTGACCAGCCCTTTGTTGTCCTTGGAACACTGGGTGGGGCAACAACCACATTTAGTAGAAATATGCAAACCACCAACCAGAAAAATTATCAGTGTTACAGATTTCTTGTTGCATTGCCTCAGACCCGGACCAGAACTTCCCTATTATTTGTAGGTACCAGGGAGGCCCCAGCTCTAGTTCCTAAAGAGCAGCCCTCTAGGCTTTTACATTAGAAACTTGCTGACATTTATACCAACGCAGAAAACCTTTGTGTAGATCAAACTGATTTAAATCAAAATGAAGGTTTCATCTAGAATCTCTGTGTAGAATCGTGGGTTGAACTAAATCTCTTCTAAGTAACATCGTCATTTCTTGATTTCTACCAACCAGAAAGCACATTAGGTAAAATGCTTAGTGATCTGGACCAGCACAAAAGTAATCAAATGTATTTTAACCAGCAAATTCCATAATTAGGAATTTACATCCTAAGTGTGAAGAATACAAAACAATGATATATAAAATGGATTTACCACAGTATATTGTGATGGAGAAGAAATGAGTTGATAGAACAATCGGTGTAGTATGAGCTCATTTTGTTCATAAAAGCAGCTGTGTGTGGATGTGTCGAGGAAAATATTGGTGTGGATATGTTCTAATGTGCAAATGACAGTGACTAGGCCATAAGCAAGTTTTGCCTTTTTCATACCTTCAGGTATTTTCTCTTTCTTTTACTTCATTTTTTAAAAGATAATGAGGAAACCATGAAAGAAATTATTTCCACTTTTTTAAAAAAAAGGAGATTGGCAGGGATGGAGGGAGTGTGCCCTGCACTAATGCCAGCCCTGCCCTCTGGGTTAGTGACATGCGAGCAAAGGGCCTAAAGAGAGAGGTGGAGAAAAGGCATGAAGGAAGAAAGCTTCAACCACAATAAGTAAAAAGCAAACAATACGCATATCAGCATCCTAAGATGGACCATTCTGCTGGGAAAAGCCAAGACAAAAGGATCATCGCACACAACAGTTCAAAGCATATTGTACCTGTCAAAACGTCCATCATCCTCTATAGAAATGCTCCCTTCTAAGAGAGAAAAGGGAAACTTTAGAAAAGTCACTCAAGAACAACAGCTTGCTTGTCTCCTTCCTCTTGCTTCCACCCCCCCATCTGGAAGCTATTGAGATCCTTGTTAAAGATTGCCGGGAAGGAGCAGACAATAGGAAGGTCTCTTTCATTGTCAAGGACAGTTACACTTTGAAGATGAAGCTCAAAAGAGGTTAAAATGGGTCAACAAGCATTTGTTGAGTCTATGCAAGGACATGTGATGAGGACATTGTTAAAGTCTCACACACAAACACACACACACACACATACACACACACCTCAGTCTCAAAGAATTCAACTTTAACCTGGAGGTGTGGGAAGGAAGGAACTAGCATGCAGTGCTGATTTCTGATTTCACCCTGAAGGAGAGTTAAGGGGCAGGGCATCAGTTAATTGACAGTTTAGGGACAGCTTTGGCTATTCCAAACACCCAGACACACGCTGTGTTAAAAGTGCAAGGTAAGAAAAAATGAGAAAATGTGGATTTTTAAAAATGTGTAAGAAATGGTTGTTCCGTGTAAGCGCTTATATTGTCAAGATTTATGTTTTCAGGCCAGACACAGTGGTAATTTTGGCATGCGGGAGGTTGAGGTAGTGGGATGGCCACACATTCAAGGTCACTAAGGGCTACACAACACAGTGAGTTTCCGGCCAGCCTGAACTACAGTGAGACCTTGTCTCTAAAAACTATATTTTCTGGATGTGCTTGAGGGAAATGTATATAATATTTTATTAAATGGTTTATAAGTATCTGGAGGAGAATTCACTTGAATAGTAGCAATTATTTTTGTGCAATTTCTGGAAAACATAGAGACCCGACAGCAGCTGACACAGGGAGAAACAGAGTGGCAAGTGTGAGTCAGCCTGAAGGTGTGTGATCTGGCTCTGCCTTGTACCTCACACGTGACTTTGGACCTGTAACCTGACTGCTTTATTTTCAGTTTCTTCCAGTATGCAGAGGGGCGGGGCAGGGCCGGGGCGGGGGTGGAATCCCAACCTTCAAAATGAACTTCTCTCAAACGAAAACCAAAATGACTGAATTTTCAAGTTGGTGAGCTAATTTATCACACCTATTTGCTTCTCTTTACAGTCTAAACTGGAAAAGCTTTAGAGTTTGGGTAAGTTCTTATTTGTTCTAAGTTTTCTCCTAAATGCATGTATTCAAAGACAGAAGAAATGGCCAGAGACATCTTCACTATTCAAGTAAAAATGGATTCTTGGAGGATTTCTTGACAGTTTCTGATTCTTACCCTAGTGATTTGAAAGGAAATCCTTCCCTTAAATCTTACCAGTATACATGGAGTTGGTATGCTTAGAGCGATATTTTCTAAAATGCTATTTCACATGTATTCCACAGAACAGTAGTGTTACCAGATATTAATATATACTATTTTAAAAATGCATGTACATGCTAGGCATGGTGGGGCATGCCTTTCATCCTAGTACTTGGGAGGCAGAGGCAGGAGGATCTCAGTCTGGTCTACATAGTGAGTTCCAGGACAGTCAAGGCTATGTAAAGAAACCCTGTCTCAAAAACAAATATCCAGGTACACATTTCCAAGGGTCTCTGATAAATGGATACACTAGTCTTTATTGTGAAATTTATCTAGGGTGTAACACATTAGTGTGGTCCCCTGAGAGGGATCACAGTGAGCCACCCTCGGAGACTTGGCTACAATCTCTCCATGTAACGCCACAACTTTCTATTCCTAGCATCCTGGGGACTGGATTTGGGAAGCTGCTTCCAACTGCAATATGCACATATTAGCATCATTTGCCTGTATCTCTTTTCTCCATCTGGACAGAACTGCCTTTTCTCCATTGAATTTTCAGATAAACTCACTTATTTGCACATCACTAGGTAGAGAGTCTCTCCACCACATCAAGTCCAGTTTCTGTTTCAGCATCAGTTATTATGAATTTTAGTTGATTGTTTTTTTAATCTCCTTGGGCAATGTTATGCTTCGATAACATTGTGCTATCTCATAGCTAAATCCCATGTTAAAATAGCCCAGATTCTTTATATGAACTCGTCAGTGTATCTACACACTGCTCTCCAGTCAAAGGGCATGAGGTTGAACTTGTAATTGTCACTTGAACTTTGATGAGCTGATGCCCAGGATGCGGTCTGCATGCTCTCTCATAATAAACCATGCTAATAACAGATAATAAGACAAGCATTGCACTGTAAAAATCATAACTGGAAAAGCCTTAGAGTTTGGGTATATCACTTTTTTCTAAAGTTTCTTACTCAGAGGAAATAAAATTTTTATAGATCGAATAATTTTCAGGCATCTAAACCAATTCTTAAATGTCATGCAGTTTTCTTAGACAGCACTGCACTGCTGTTGAAACTCTGAGACCTGTGGTGCTGGAGAGATAGTCAGCAGTTAAGAGTACAGGCTGCCCTTGCAAAGGACCTGCATTCAATTCCCACAGGGGAGCTGGCAGCACCAGCAATTCCAGTCCAAGTTATCCCATGTTCTCTTCCAACCTCCATGGATAACAGGCACACATGTGATGCACATACATACATGCAGGCAAACACTCATACACATAACTTTTTTTAAAAAATCTTAAAAAAGAAACTCTGAGGCTTAAACGTGAGGTATGATGACTCAAATGTAGGCATACTTTTACCTGCATATAGGCACACATATTATATTGAGCCAAAGGAAAAATATGAATGCAGCTAATCTTTGTAATCTCTGTGCATCTAGTTTCCCAAGGCCAGCCCTGAGGGGACACTGCAAGTCTGTGGACAGATACTGATCACACTGGTTCCTATTTCTCCATGAACATTGAAAGAAACAAATGTCATCCCATCAAATCACCAATAAAGCTATGAAACACTATATAGTGTTGAACGTAGGCATGTAAGTCTGGTAAGCTACCCAAAAGCATTTTAAATGTGTTATTTAGAATGACCAGTTTGATAGTCCATTCCCTGAGTTGCCAGACTTTTCTATTGCAAATGAGAAACTTTGGAATCGTCTCCTTTAAAAAAAAAATTAAGCTTACTTCCAAGGGTTTCAAAGCCTCCAGCTAGGATCTGGCTTCAGGTTTCTGACACAAAACCCTTCACATAGCCTGAAGAATTTCCCTGGGCATTTCTGGTGTAATCAAATTTCATGTTTTAACTATTAAATTACAGGCATTCAATTATGTTTTCCAAATGTCTACGTAGACATCCTGAAGGCCCTTAGAAACTATCCTTAGCCCTAAGCCAAAGCTGGCAAATGAAACCTTTTACCTGTAACAGCAAAACAAAGGCCCAACCTACGATCCCAGCAGGCCGCGCTGCAAAGTGGCACGCGGTACACCCGATCCTCATTGTGTGGCGTGGATTCTTTGTAACAGTGGGAGACACTGCAGAACAAAAATACCATTACAAATGCTTCAAAAAGAACATTTTTGGCCGCGACAGAGACTTTTGACATTATTTATTAGGTTCAAAAATGCTTCACAAAGCCTAACAATGGTTCTGTGGAAACCAATCCATCTGAGGCCCTTTCTGTTGTTCTGGGCAGGCATTGATTGGAAGATGGGCAGCGCTCACAGAACAATTCCTTCTCAGCGGTCAGTGTAAGTGAGCAGTCACCACCGGCCTGGAAAGAGTCTGTGAACAAGCCGTATGGAAGCACCGGGGTGGGCGTGGGGCTGCTGAGGAGCAAACCTTTATGAACTTCTTGGGAAACAAATGGGTAGAAGATCCCACCAGCAGAGGCAGGGGCTCCTTGGCTGCATGGCTACGGAAGGCGCTAGCTGCCTTTGACCTATGTTCTGTAGGGCCATGAGGATGCTTGGGGGTCATCACTGGTGTTATGGCAGCCAAGCCTCTTCCTAATGCACTTCCACATATGCTTAGGGAATCTGTGTTTGTCCTGACACTTTATCCTGCTGCCCAGATTCCAAGGAAGTCCTACAGCTGATCTGCGGGGAAGAACAGCTCTGATTGACACTTCTGCAGAGGCAGATGGCGGTGAAAGGTCTCAACACAGGACCTGGAAGGCAAAGCAGAGGGGTAGTCGAACTCCAGCCTGGACAAGGAACACAGGACAGCAGCTGGGATGGAGAGAGAAAAGGAAATCCCCTGGCCACCCCATCACACAATCCAAATGCTGGTTATTCCTTTGCTGGCCCTAGGAGGAGGCTCCCGAGTACAAGAACGGTTTCAAAGGAGCCTGTCCAAACCTTCGGAGGGAAAGGGAGGGGCTTTGTGACTAAAGCCAGGCACCAGCTTCTGATTCCGGGAAGTTTGTAAAAAGAAAGTTATTGAATCATGTTAGATATGCTATAAAGGGTCAATGGCCTGCTCAGGCTGACCGCTGATGATCTGAAAGCAAATCCAAAAGTTAGCTACGCCATGGATTTTCTTAGAATTTATAAAACCAGCTGAAATGCAAAAAAGTATATAGCCCCCGAAGCTAAGCCTACCCAACATACACTCTCCCGCTGATATTAATATCCAGTTTAATTTCTATTCTTTCCCCACTGTTGCAATTCTATCTACATTTTATGCATACGGTCTTACATTTTTGAGAAATTCTACACATTGACCCATACACATTAGAGGTCTGTTCCATCAGTAATAAATTAAGATAATTTACACACTTGAAATCATTTCCTGCAACTCTCTAATGGGCTTCTTAGTAACGGGGAAATTCCCAAAGCCTTTCAAATAGCCACAGAATTCTTTCCCAAGCACAGCGTCATCCTAACACTGGGCATCAAACAGCCAATGTTTCTAAGGAGTTAAACTGAATTCCTACCACATTGCTTTGTGCCTAGTAGGTACTGAGTATCTTCCGCTGTGCACTCAATATACCTGTCAAACAGACAAACCAAACAAGAACAGTTTAGGGAACCTGGCTGATCCAAAGTACGAGTTATTCCTGGACACAAAAACGGAACACTGCCAAATGTCTGAGTGAGTGAAAGCTTCCAAACTCAGTACTTGACAAAATTCTCATAACACCTATCAATATGGACTTCCAGCCCTTGTATATGAGTCACTTAATTATGGTCCATATTCAGGGCATGAAGAATCTGCTGAAATTCTGGAATTTAGCACAATCGGACATGACCTAGGCAGAACAAGTTATCCTATGTCTTACGCTGAAAAACAGGCATTCTTTCCTTTGGAGTACCACGGCAATCACCATGGCGCATTTGACCAACAACAAGTAGACAGTGTGGCCTGGCAAAATCCAGGCCGTCAGAGTCCAATCCTGAAACACCAGCTGTCCTAGCGTCTTTGTTCTCACTGGGAACACGGAGCTTTTGCTGCCTATGTCACGTGATTGCCGATGAAAATCAATGTGTTCATTCGTTTATGCATTGGCTCACCTGTGAGAAGCTGGTAGGTGCCCAACAGCATTCGAGACATTAGGGACACAGAAGAGAATAAGGCGAGTATTATCTCTGCCCCTACACAGCCTATGGTCTCTTTGTGGGGGTAGGAGGGGGAAAGGAGAAGGGAGCCGATTCATGAATAAGAAATAAGCTTAGAAGTCTTAATGATAAATCCTAAGAGACAAATAAAGCAAGAAAGGAGATTAGGGAAGACCAAGTGTGTCATATTTAACTAAAGACTTGACCATGGAGAAACAAACTGGTTAAATGTCTGAGGGAAGGACCACAGCAAAGTGTTTAGAATCGAGAACTTAGAAAGTGCTTCAGGCCGAAGAACCATCATTGCCCTGTTAACTCATCAGCCAAGGATGCTCTGACCTGGAGTCAGGGTTGGAGGTTTGAATCCTGACTTCAACCCTATAGTAACAGAACCCCAACAGGCCTCCAATTCTGCTTCTAAATGATGAGAAAGCAACGTTTTCTATCTCTGTGGAAAGATCAAATGGATGAGAGCTGAAGGGGTATGCTCACGTCGGCACGTTGCCTTACACAGAGAAAGACTCAAAACTGGAGAGATGGCTCAGTGGATGGACGGCTTGCTTCACAAGCATGAGGACCCAAGGTAGATCCCCAGGGCACGTGTGGAAATGCCTGCTGTGGGAACAGATGTTTGCAGCCCCAGAGTTGAGTAGGTAGAGATGGGAGGGTCCCTGGGATCCTCTGGCCAGCCAGTCGGACCTAATTAGGAAGATGCAGTCCAATGAACCCTGTCTCAAAAGGAGGCAGACTCCTAAGACTGAGATAGGAGGTTGTCCTCTGACCTCCACACACATACACATGGACACACACACACACAAACATATGCACATAAAGTTTTTCAAAGGTGTTAACTGACTCGTATAATCTGTATCCCATCATTAGGTCCAGCATCCTAGAAATAAAAGATTCTCTGACTTGGTGTCCATAGATCAACAGAACCTGTGTTGGCATTTGGAATGAAAACTCTCCACACTGGAAAAAAAAAACAACAACTCCATTACAAGAAGGCTCCATAACACCAACCCAATCCTTCTATGTAACATTTCCCAGATACCAACGTCATAGAGTCTCTACCATGTTTAGGGAATTTTTGAAATGAGCCCTCTAATTACAAGTACACTGCATAGCACTAATTATGCTTGATTTATGGAGGAAAAGACCAAGATCAAAAAACACCCATGGAACTGTATCATGGCTACAAAATTGATGTGGGAGAGAGCCGAGACCTGAGCCAAGGTCTTCTGTTCCAAAACCCTTTTCTTATACTCCATTTAAAATGATTGTGTGTGCACAGGTTTATGCTTGTGCATGTGTGCCTACCACATTGTGCTGTACACACCTGCATGGGTGGACACAGACATGTGGGTCCGACAGCATGTGTGTGAAGGTCAGCAGACAACTTCACTGGCTTGAGACAGTCTCTCTGTGTGCTTGTTGCCTCTCACCATTGCCTATACTGGTGAACTTCCAAGGGTTCTCATGTTCCCCCTACGTCTCCTTCTCCTTCTTGAAACACTGGGGTTATAGATATGTGTTCATATGCCCATTTTACACGGATTCTAGATGTTCAAACTCAGGTCTTTCAAATACCTTAGCCACTGAACTATTTCCCCATCCTCTGTGCCCTTACTTTTAATCTCTCCTACTAGGACAGCTGAAGTTGAAACATTTAATTATCATACATATTACCCTATCCTATTCATCCACAGTTACTTTATTCGTAAAGTAGGGAGCCTAGCTGTCTAAATGTTACATGTTGGTTTCGTAAAAAGCCATAAAATGCTCAGCATGGAGCCTAGCTTAGGATAACAGCTTAACGTGTATGATGTCGCCGCTATTCTTTGGCGCAACACCTAACTGATCAATAACTTGTCATCAATACACACCTGATACCCCCCTCAAACGTAGTGTCAACAAATAGCCTAACATCTCACTGATAAAGTTCTTAACATGCTTCTAGAATATGGCTCACCATTGATTCAATAACCAGCAGTTTTGTTAAATTGAAGTTAAAACCAGAAAATGACAAATTAAGACAAGAGAAGTTAGAAACCATAATGTGATACCTACCAGAATCTCCCTTGGAGTTGCCCAATGGATGGTTCTGAAGTGGTATGTGTCTACCTGCAGCTTCCAGGAAAATGGTATTCACTGAGTGGGATCTTTTAAGAGGCTTATCTGCAGCTCGCGTTTCCAGAAATGGGCTGGTCCAGGCCTGTTTAGGCGATCCTCTAAGTTGCTCCTGCCTTCTTTCTTTGATAGTAGAGAACAAATCATCTTCATCTGTTTCACTGGATGGTGACAGGGAAGGACAGGCTTCTCCATAAACTTCTTCGAAGGAAACTGTGCTCACAGGAGAGTTGGGGATTATGTACTGGTGAGTGTAAAGTAGTCCTTTACCTGTCGTTGGACTAGGAGTCCCTTCTATAAATCCTGTAAAAGGGAAAGACGTTAGTTGGAAAGAATCACTTCAAAACCATCGTCTAGATTAATGGAAAGAGACAGGGACTGAGTTATATATGGCTTTGTGTGTGTTTTCTGTTTCAAACCTGAGCAAACACGCATGAACGTGACAGGAACTGGGGTCTCTACATGAGAGGGGAAACGGTGGGAAGAGTGTGGAGCGTGGAGACAGATGTGAAGGGCTGAGAGTACTGATGTATGTAGCAGATACTGTATGATGCCCTGAACACAGTTGCTGCTTAATCCTTACAAGAGCCACAGCTAGATGAAACTATTATTATCTCCATTTTATAGTAGGAACACTAGATTGAAGCTTGTAAGTGCCTCCCACCAAAAATAAAATGCTGTGTTGAAGCTCTGTACACCTGTGCTTGTGATCTCCAATATCTGCACATGGGGCCTCGTTTGGAGATAAAGTTTCTAAAAATATAATTAAAGAAGAAGTCATTCTGAATTAGGGTTTATTTGTTTATCCTTCTTATAAAACTGAGACACATGAGAGTGTGCCTCATGGAGACACATGCAAAGGTGAAGCCCAGTGAAGATGGAGGCAGGGATTGGGAGCCTAAGAACACAAGGAACTACTAGAACCAAGAAGCAGATAACCCTTCTCTAGGGCTTTCAGGGGAAGCATGCCCAGGTGGACACCTTGATTTGGGACTTCTGGCCTCCAGAATGGAATGAATAAATTTATGTTTTTTTCTAAGCCACCCATTTTGTGACCAATTCTTACAATACTTCAAGAAGCCAACACACCTTAGAACAGGTAGCTGGTCCGAGTTCACATAAATACTAATGAACAGAGTTAGAACTTCAGCCCAGACTCTCAATCCCAAAGCACAAGTCCGGTGGTGAAGACACGTCTTTAGATGCATTAGCAAGGTGAAAAACAAATTGCTTAAAGAGCTTGGGAGGTGGCTCGATCAGGAAATAGTTTGCCTTGCAAACATGAGATCTGAGCTGGATATCTCAGAACCCATTTTATAGACAGACAGACAGACAGACAGACACACACACACAGGGGCACATTTGGAATTCTAATGTTGTGGAATCAGAGATAGGTGGCTCACAGGGGCTCAATAGCCAGTCATCCTAAGCTTGGCTAGTCCCAGACCAGGGAGAAGGTAAATGTGAGAGAGCCTTCAACAGTCAAAGACAGCCATGGACACAGCCAGGGCAGTGCCAACTTTCCCTGCTACAGACAATGGTGGCTTGGGGGAAGATAGGGTGAAGGTGGCTTAAAGAGATAGTTAAGGAGCAACTCTGACTTCTTGGCCAAAAGTAATGGGGAGTTATAGAGATTAAAAAACAGGAAGAGAAGAATAGTCTCTGTGGACAGACAATATAGGGGAGTGCGTATGTGTGTGTATACAATTTTAGGATTATAGTTTGCAAGCAATTGAGATACTTTTAGGGATAAGAACTCTTGGAAGGGGCAAGAGAATGAACAAAGCTTATTTTATCTAATTACCAAATTCAATCTTTTTATAATTATGTGTTTTACGTAAATAAAAACATAAATTTTGACCTAAGATATGTTATTCTCATCTCAGAATAGTAGTAGATATCAGTGAAAGCAGTTCAAGTTGGAGCTAGGTGTGAAGCATGGTTTTTGGCTAAACATGCATTGGATAAATTATCCCTCAGAACCTTCAGCAAAGCTTTGACTCTTGCTCTCCAAACTAAGAAAATAAAGTCTTTTGGCTTAACCTGCCCAGTTTGTGGTAATTTGCTACAATAGCCACAAAATTATTATATGCATTATAGCCTTTTTTGCATATATTATCCTAGAGTATTTACTAATAAAACTATTTCATCTAAAACATCGTATTCATCTTTTGAATACAGATAAGAGAAAGACCCCAAATATGGTAGTCATGGAATGGGAAGGGGAAAAACTGGATTGGATGATGGCTTGAGTTCTATTATGTAGAATTGAGCTAAAGCATCAGGAAATATACTGTGTATATTGAGTCACATGTGGCCAAGAGGATACTGTCTGTGCTAACTACCACATTCTGCCAAGGCCACAACCTTGTACACTGAGGGTCAATCATAAAAAATACTCTCTGCTATCCCAGTAAAATGGGTTATCTTGAGAGTATCTGTCCCATTTGAAGGGATCAGACACATTTCAACCCTGTTATTGCCAAGAAGAAATGGAGAATAGAGGGAAAAAAATTAAGGCCATTTTAGAGAGAACAATATTTTTAAGAATGTAAAACTTTCTGATTTTTAAATGATGGTATCTTGGCCAGGCGGTGGTGGCTCATACCTTTAATCCCAGCACTCGGGAGGCAGAGGCAGATGGGTTGCTGTGAGTTTGAGGCCAGCCTGGTCACCAAGAGCTAGTTCCAGGACAACTAGGGCAGTTACACAGAGAAACCCTGGTTTGAAAAAAACAAAAACCAAACCAAACCAAAACAAAAACATGCTGGTATCTTTTTAGTCTTCTAATTATCTAATATATAACATGTATGACACACACTGCTCTCTGAATAAGCACAAACCACCAGTTTCCATCTTTGGCACATAACCAGACCTATGAGTGCCACAGCCATTTACTTCCTTCTGTAACATCTTTACCATAGAACATAATTTTATAAAGATTCATCCTGAATCAATGAGAATGGGGAATGCATTTGTAATCTTGGTTCACATGCAAATCTTAGATCTAGATATCTGGTCTACCTCCCTCACATTAACTTGAATGTCTTTCATTTTAGTTGACATATTATTTCATCTTAAACCCCACAATTGATGTGGTGGACAAAAATTACCAAGCTTTCCAAAATGCAAATAAACATTTAAGATCTTTCAAACTTGTAGCTTTGGGTTTCTTGGTCCAAAGGGAAAATGAATACACTATAACCATGGTATTCAATCCATTCTTGTTTGGTTGTTCAAATATTGTGAATAGAATGTAAGATCTGAAAAACTTCAAATACATCCAATTTCCCTTCCCATCCAAGAAGTTAGGGATCAAGAGAATTTAAATGTTATCTGAGACTAACCACTTTCAACATCCAACTCTGTGAAAATACTTTGAGAGATTAAATTTTCACACCTTTGCATCAAATATCCCACACCTTCATAATAGGTATTCTAATATGTACAAGAAACAATAAAACCACCATGTATTATGTATTAAGCATTAATATGGGTGGTCACTGTGCTTATTTATTTCATTATTTAACCAATATTTTTAAGCATTTGCCACAGGTTAGATACTACCCAATAAAAGCAATAACTTTAAGACAAAATTTATCAGTTGATTTATGGTGAAATGAACTTGAGCCTATCAAACCAGATTCTGCTAATTTCACAGATTCTTGAATCTGTTTCTGATGTCTCCTATGATACCACTGGCAGGTGACCTGAATTAATAGAACAACCGGTTGCCTTGGTCTTAAATAGAGAAAGTGTTCAAAGTTCTTTTGCAATCTTCAGTGGCTTTTTTCCCTTAATTTTTCTTCCTAGATAATGACAAAATTTAAGTCATATTCCATAGCCTGTGGGTTGAAGTCCAACACTTCTTGGTAGGTTACACGTAAATCTAATTCCATGTTTCCCACCCATAACTGTACATTAGATAATATATATTAGACAACAACATATTAGACATGTTTTTTTTTAATATGGATCATGTCCTACCATTGGCCAAGCTGGGGAGAGGTACCCAAATATCTGTGCTGTGAGGCCCCTTTGTGGTTTAAAGCATGTCATCAGTGTGGAGAGTCTTTGATCTGTGGAAATTCTATGGGTTTCCAAGGCCACTGTCAGTTTTATTCCGCAAAATAATCACAAACATGAGCTGAAAAGTCAGTACCTCTTTTTCTTCAGGCATCTTCTGCATCCAGACACCTCTCAGATCCAGCATATACACTCCATATAACTTGACGGTTCCTTTACATCTTACTTGGTTTCATATCAACAATCCCACTTGAGCCTCACTAAGCCTCTCTGGCTTACTACTAATTTTACTAAGAAACTGAGGCTGAGAAAAAAATAATCATCTTGACTATATATCACTAGCTGAGCCAAAAGCAGGATCCAGGTCTTTGAATTTGGGGTAACATTTGTTTTGCTACCTCACAATCCATGCTGGTGGTACCTACTCAAGGATACACATGGCTGCAGTATCCTGAGCTTGATGAAGTGCCTATGATGAGAGCAGCTAACACATACAGGGCACTGACCACAGGCTGGACCATGCCCTACCAACCAAGTCTTAGCCGTAAAAAAATGCAGTCAGAAGTATATCTAATACAGGGAAGTAGAAATCCTCATTTTCAAAATGTAGGCTAAAACTGGCAATGACTAAATCTGGCAGAGCCAGGCTCTGAATGGATGCCTTCTTCACATGAGATCTCCCCCATTCAAAGCACGTGCTCAGACTCCTGGTGCAGGGATGCATGTCTCATCAATTATAGTTGTGTTTGGGTGGTGGTGGTGGTATTGGTGACTGAATTTGGGCCAAGTCATTTTCCTTCACAGGTGACTCAGTCTCTCATTTGCATCATAGATCTTCTACCTGCTACTAACTTCATTTTAAACATGATTGTGTCAGACAGGAGAGTTAAAGGCAAAATAAAATACACCTAAGAGTTGAAAGCATTTTACAAAACCAACTTCTTCTTCTCTTGGCACTGCAATGTCGTTTTGATAAATCATTTGGGGAGGTGGGGTGAGAACAGGCCTAGAGTCTGCAACTTGCTATTTAGAGCACGGTTATAGATTCAGTTTCAATTCAATACAAAGACAAATGTGTTAACTTTCATGCCTTTGGTCCTTTTTAGATAGAGTATGATCTTCAGCCCTTCACACAGCCGCTTCTCTCAGCTTCCGTGTGTCTTTGCTTCCCTGGCTTTATCTCTTCACTCTACCGCATTTCTAACTCTGCCATGTTTATGCTATGAAAGACTGACAGAAACACCGACCTTTTAAAATACAGAGGCACTTAACTCCCCTAAACTCATGTTATCATTTAGGTGTGACTAAAGACTAAACCTAATTGCTCTTGTTCCCTCACATCTAAAAATCAAACATTGATCATAAATACACTCTCCATTCTATTAAGGCCATAAAGCCACCCTCCTGAACTATATACCCTTTGAAGGTATTCCTAGACCGTAATGAAGTCTGTTGCCTCGCAGCCACGGGTTAAGGCTCACATTTGAGCTAATGAGTTTGCGTACAGGGGAAGTGTCAGTGTTTATCAAGCCCTCAAAGATGATGGAGAATAGATGTCAGGCACTCACGAGCCCTGAGTCTAGCTGTTTGAGTCAAATCTATGTTTTAGCCCTTCCTAAGCCTGATTTAAGTTTTCCCAATCCATGAACTGGAAATTATGTTACCTACCTTGAGTACAGATAAATTACCTGATAAAATAAGACCTAGAGCAATGCCAAGCAGTGGGAAGTACATGTTTTTGCTGTTCTTACTGTGGTTGGTTAAAACTTCTATCCTTTCTTAAAGGCTGTGGAGTGGACTCAGTCTATTAAGTGATTGCCACATAAGTATGAGGGACTGAGTATGAGTTCCAATCTCCCAAAAGCCAGATATGGCAGTTGACCCTTGTAATCACAGTATTGAGGAGGCAGAGATGGGAGGATCCTTGGAGCTTGCTGACATACCAGCATGCCCAATCTGGTGATATCCAGGTTCAACAAAGACCCTGCTTCAAAAAATGGGGTAAAGTATAGAGGAAGACCTCTGATGTCAAGCTATCACATGCAAGCAATGCATGCATATATACAGACATACATACGTACAAATGAACAGCACATGTATATCACACACACACACCCACACCCACACCCACACACACACACACACACACACCCCTTTCTCTCTTCCTCTCTACATCTCCTGGAAGAATACACAGTCAAACCATCCAAAGACCTGTCTTATGCCCTCCTTCATTCAAAAATGTTTGTTGAAAACCTACTATGTGCCTTACCTGATACAGGATCCTGGGTGCAAGAGAATAATATAAATGTTGTCCTTACCCTCATGAAGCATGATAACTACTGTGTATTACAGGAAAGAACAACAACACTGCCAAAGGTTACGGGTGGTGAATAGCATCAAGGAAAAGCCAAAAGGTTGAGACACTGATTCCTGGGGAGTGACACGGGGCACTGACATTTCATCTCAGAAAATCTGAAGTCTGAAAAGGGTTTGTTCACTTGAGGAGTAAAGACAATGCCATCCTGACCATGGAAAGCAATCCCAATGGCTGAAATAAAGTAAGCCGGAAGGGGCTGGAGAGGAGTTTAGAGGTTGCATGGCATGTGATTCACAAGGGAATGGAACGTGAGCAGGATGAGTCACGAGTGGCAGACAGGTGGAAGGCTGCTGCCAGCCCTGCAGGTCAAAGGACATGGGAACCCAGATGGATGTGGTAGTCTGGGGTAGTTAAGAAGAAATTAGCAAACTTTCATCTGAAAGATGGGAGTTATAATAACAAAAATGTTGGGGAAAGTGAAGGATAGGGACTTGTAGTTTCAACTTCATCATGTAAACAGCTTGGAAACTAACTTGCTGATCCACGTAGTGGCTATGACTTTCTTTGAACCCCGCATAGAACTATGTTTTCAAGAGAAACTTCCACCCCCAAACTCTGGAGGGACAGCTAAATCCAACAGGTCAACCTAGGATTTGCTTGCTTGGTGAAGTTACCACTGGAGCCGTGAATTGGTGGGAACGTTGCAATAGTAAACCTGACCAGTCACCGGCAGCTGGGTGTGAATGAACTTGATAGTGCAGGCCTGGAGACCTGTTTGAGGTGGGGGGAAAAAACTCTACCACATTCTCAAGGTGAGTTTGTGAGAAAGATCTTTCCAAGGTCATAACAGGGAGATGGATGAACGAGCTCAGCAAAGCAGAAGCAGAGTATTCCCCTCAACAAAAGCATGGCAACGCTTTATGCCAGCTGAGGGAAGGGAACTTTCCCATTCTGGTTCCTTTGCGTGCTCCCTGTCCTTCCTGAAAGGGAAAACAAACAAACCTAAGAAGCCCCTGTACATCTCAGGGACCGACCTGGGACCTAATCACAATATTAGATTATGGAAGCTTCCCACACCTCTCCTGCCTTGTCATGAGGGTGCCCACAGCACATGGCTTCTCAACCTGCGGGTCACAACCCTTGCTTTCACAGGGGTCACCTAGGACCATCGGAAAACACAGATATTTACATTATAATTCATAACAGTTGCAAAATGACAGTTTTGAAGTAGCGACAAAAGTAATCTTACGTTTGAGGGTCACCACAACATGAGGAGCCTGGAGCATTAAGGAGGCAGCGTTAGGATGGCCGGGAAACACTGCCCTAGTAGAACAAAGCTGGATTCGAACCCACATATTTCAAGACGCAGGTCCTCCCTGGGGAAGCAGAGTAAGGGGAGCTCAAAGTCTTTCACACCTTGTCCATGTGTGTGGCTGCTCATCATCAACACTTGTTTGTTTGTTTGTTTGTTTGTTTGTTTGTTTGTTTGTTGCCCTCTTGGGGAATATAAGATAGTACTTGCACTGTGGTTTAACTTTGTGTTTTCCTAAGAAAGAAAAGGCTCAACCACTTTCTGTCCCACTAAATCTTTCCCTGGAGTGGTCTGCATTTGTCTGATTATGGACTGAGCTTCCAGCCCTTCTCTCTCTCCTGTTCTATCTCTTCTAAGCAGCTGGAGTCTAGTGACAGAGCCCAGTAGTACACAGTGGGGAACATGAAGGTTGTCCAAAGCGTTGGTAGTCTGCCTCGAAATCAATAACCAGGAGCTGGCCTCCAGGGTTCGAACCCACACAATTCCAACCTGGTCAAGCCCAATTTTGCACACAAGGAAGTACTATGATGATTCCTTCATCTTAATGACTGACTTAACTTCAGGCACAACCGGCTTGACATATGAAAGGCTGGTGCTTCCTGTCTGTTACCGCTTTGAAGGGCGCTCAGCCCTCTGTGAAGTCATCTTCACAGCTCTTGTTTGGCCCACTCGAACATGTGCGCTGTAGCAAACGGTCTTTTAAAACATGAAACTATACTGGAAAACGGGGAGGGAGATTTATAAACATTGAAAACCCCAGCATTTAATGGTCCCGGAAAGCCATTCTTCATTGCATTTACTCTGTAAGAAAAGCCTGAAGTCTTGTACCAAAACTACAGAATTTGTCTCAGATGGTTCTTATTTGGTTTCACGAATAAATGATACTGATGAATAAAAGTGAGGGGGAAGATGGGAGGGGGAACATCACACATGGAGCCAGAAACAAGTGCGAAAGGAATTCAGGCTGCCTCCGACCTCAGCCTTTGTTGATGGCCTCACCCGAGATCTGTGTCGATATTACTTTGAAATTTAGAGCCTCAACGTGCATGAACATGAATCTGCATGCTGAGTTCTTGCACGCCTCCGTGAAATGGCCAAAAGAACCCGACCGACCCTATTCTTGCATTAAAGCAATGCGCCGGGCAAGGCCTGAAAATAAACCATCTATGCTTGATTAATTAGGTTTGTAAGTATTGTTTCAGAACCAAACAATATTTCTAAAGATTTCAATAGTTCAAAGATTGCCCTATGGCTGTCTGGCCAATACATCTTCTAACACACACAGTTTACAAGCATTTTTCTTCCCAATACGTTGTCTTTGGTTGGTGCGACATTGTCTGAGTGCAGGGCTATTTGGGTCATGGTGGTTTTCTCCTCTGCACAGCAGTGGTGCTGAGCACAGCACTTTGACCATACATCTTCCATGTCATTTCCATCAAAGGCACATGACACTTCCTGGTGACCAATCAGGAGTGGTCCGGCATCCTAACAGAGGGCATATTGGCAAGCCAAGCTTTCTTAATGACAGCCATTGTTCAGGTCCAACAAAAGGGAGGTCCTGAATATTAACATGTGGCCTTGTGTAGAGGTCATTGGTATGGCACATCCATCATATTTCACAGCTGAGAAAGGGAACTTTATATGTTCTGTCCAAACCTACTGTTGTCTAAACAAATGTAGCGGGCTGACAGCTGACGCCAACCAGGCAAATGGGCTTGAGTGATGATCACCTCTTTATGTATCTTTTTGCTCCTTTTGAAGAAGCAGCAGATATTATGGTGAGGGATAGTATTTGAGGAATATACCTTGGGGACACAGGGAATTTCAATAACCGGGCAGTCCAATTAAAATACCAATTTAAGAACACGTAATCATTAGGCCAAATGGCATCTGCTTCTAACAGGGATAACTTTCTGCTCTGGAAAGGGAAACCCCATTCCAGCATCTTGAATATTCTCATTGGCAAACACTAATGGGTCAATGTAAAACCTATCAGTAAGGTTTTGAGTATTAATATAACTGGAAGAAAAGACTCAGGGTCTAGCCTCATTGGCAAGACTTGTATCATTTAGTTAAAGGTTAAATAAAGTGAACCACAAAGGCAGAGCTCGGTGGTGTCTCATGCACTTAGCGGCACATGAAGGACCACAAGATAAACTTTCCTGCTTGTCAATCTTGGTTAGAGAAAGTCTCTGTTTAGTAGCAGGAATACGGTGATGGCTACTGCATATTTAAAAATAGAAGTTTATTGCCTCTTAAAAGATCTGGGGTGAAACATGATGACCAGAGAGATTAATGAATAAGAACGGATGTCTCCTTTCTCCCTCTGGCTGTACTAACATGGGAGGGGGCAGGTGGGTAGAAGAAAGCAGGAGAGAGCAGGTCCCTTTTGTTTCCACAGGGAATTAATATCGTGCCCTGACTGTCAGGCACCCCTTTCCATCTGGAATGTTCTCCCAAGTCCCTTCCTCCTCTAACCATCCTAGTCTTCTTGGTGTTCTTTTTCTCTTTGGATGCATCTGCTGCGCCTTCTCATGGTTCCCTGAATTTGTTTGATCATGACTCTCAATTTGAAAGTGTTTGTTGATGATTCTGCCTTTCACAGTCACTCCAGGCTCCAAGGGGAGAGAGGCAGAATGTCTACTTGATCACTGTGCATGCTCTAGAAACACTTGTGTATAAACGGCAAGCTACAAAATTAAAATAAGATCCAAATCTGATTTGAGCACTTGTTGACTTAAAATAAGTCTCTTCTTTTCATCCTTTCCTATTTTATTTTTAGGCAGGGTCTCTCTATATAGCTTCAAGTTTTCCATCCTCCTGCCCCACCTCCTGAGTGCTGGGGTTACAGGCGCATACCCTCGCACTTGGGTAGACAAGCAATACATTTCTGTAAAATGACAGAAATTCTTGGACACACGAATCACAGCAGTCTACACTTATTATCCTGCAAAAAAGGAATTAAGGTCTCATGGATGCTCGCTGTTCTTTCAGAACAAGTCCTTTGATAGGGGACAGGGAAAAGGCAATTTTCTGGTCCGCAAGTTAACACAGGAGGTAAAGGCACTTGCCTACACGCCTGAGCTCAGTCCCCAGGACCCACGTGGTAGAAGGAAAGAACTGACCCTAGAAAGTTGTGTCAAGATCTACAGAGAGGGGATAGGGAGGAAGGGAGGGAGGGAAGAAGGAAGGGAAGGAGGGAGGGGGTGTAGGAGCAGAAATCATAAGGGATACTTCCTAAGAAAATTAGTCATATATTTTGAGAAATAATTTGAGAAAGTCTGTTCCTGATATAGGTGAGTGCATATGTGTGTATACACATATATGTATATATGCATATATATGTGTACAGATGTATGCATTTGAATATATACATATATACGCATGTCCAAACACCAATTCACTTGTCTTAGCCTAGAACCTTTTCTGCACTCAGAAAATGCTCCACCTCAAACAGTTTTGCTCTTCAAGGCCAGAAGTCAGCACCAAGTCTTTTAAGCAACCCCAGCCTGTGCACAGGCTCACACCGATCTCCCTATCTTCCAAACATCTCTTTGGAAAAACTTCGTGGCACACATTGTAACTTTGACAAGTATTTCTTTTGTTTTTTTTTAAAAAAGGCAAGTTGCTAAAGGAAAGAATATTCATCTTTATTCTCTTCGGAGCCTAACAGGGAGCCCAGTGTGCTGCTGCAGTCTGTGAACTCTCAACAGATAGTGGCTAAATCCATGAACATACAAAACAGCCATTCTAAGATCTCAAGCAATTGTCTTAAAATATATATGGAATGCTGCATTATGCTACACTGTGATCATAATTCCTTCTTTCTGCTCCCCCACTCCATCCAAGATCTGTGATCCTACAATTCTAAAGGTTTGAAAGGGAAGCCTTCCTGTGCCTAGATCTTTCTCTTTTCTAACTACACAGGGAAAAGCTCCAAGATGGTATCCCATTCTTTGGCCATAGCTAATTGGTACAGGTTCATGTATCTGAGCCACACTTGGCCAATCAGATTCCTTCAGTGAGCTTCTGTTCTTAGGGCCTCAAAGGCCGTATCTTTATAAAGTTTTATAAAGTTAGATGCTGACATATTCCCAGGGCCAAATTTTAGGTCTATATTGAAAAGGCTACAATGAAGAAATACGGTACGCAATAAGAAACACAGAGAGCCCTTGGCATTCAAAAGACTCTGGGTCAGATCTTCCCCCGAGGTCACTGTCTTCCAAATCCCATGTATTTTAGGTCTGTACACCACCCTCTCCCTTTGACTAACACCATTCAGACCAACTCCATGATGTCCAATCAAACAGTTTTTTTAAAACCGTATCAGATTTTCCACTACTGTATCTGTGAGCTTGGTCTCCAGTCCACAGATGCCTTCTCATGTAGATGCCATTGGTTAAATGGAGTGCTAGGAGAAGCATCCTAGATAAACAGTGAGGACATTCTCATAAATCTGACTCCGTGTTTCACCACCTCTGGCTGAATTCAGAAGGCCGCATGATACTGACTAGGCCCCAGGTAAAGATAACTTGCAATCACATGTTTGCTGTTGATTTGTAAGACTGGTACTCAGTTCTGCTCTATCTTCCCCATTCTCCAGATGGTGAAGAAATAGGTTTCAACGAATTAAGTTACTTGTTTAAGGTTGCCCAATGCTATGGTAGAAGGAATCTTTAATCTCAGCATAAGACAGACAAAATGCTTTTTTTACAGTCTGCATTGCTCAAGCCTCCTCCAAATTCTGACCCTTTCCTATTCCACCCTTCCCCTTGTAGCTGAATCCTATAGCCCTCCTTCTCATCTAGAGCAGGCCCCTATCCTCTCTGCCTCTGTTTCTCATCAAAAAGAAAGACAGAAATAGTTATTCTGTTCATCCAGCAAAAAGGAAATTAATGGTTGATTAGATGCCTGTTCAACACAATGAGAAGAAAAACCAGTCTTCATGGTGAATTATTGAATTAGGGGGCAACTTTCAGTGCCACTATGTCTACACAGAGCCAAGCTCCCCATAGATGCAGTCAAAAAAAATAGAGCACAGTTTAGCAACAGAAAAAAAATGAAGTCAATTGATCAAACAAAAGACCGAGAAACAGATGTCAAGACCGTAGCGCAGTCACAGTCCTGGCAGAGCTCACAAACCTCAAGATGGGAGTAACGAGAAGGCGGTCCCTGATGCTCAAACACACGCGGGAAAACAGAAACCCAACCGAACATGACAAACAAAAAGCAGATCCATTAAACTGTTTGTGCCGAGGTGTGCGTTCCTCTTTCCACCACTCTATTTCATTTTCAAAACCCAAGTTTAAGATCAAAATCAAGAATAAACAAAGACAGTACCCAAAGATATCAAGATACCTTCCCAGCCCAGGATATTAAAAAGACACTGTTCTGTCGATAAGTCTGGCACATGACATATTACGATGTAGTCTTTCAACATGCCTTCGATCCATATTTAGTGAGTTAAATATTACCCTCATTTTCAATGACACACAGAGGTGTATTGAGATGCACTTTATCTACAAAAGTTCTACATCACAAAACTCATTTGGTGTCCACACTGATAGCAGAAACCAGGCAGTTTTCTCTTTGACTCTTTATACATGGCTATTGGGCATAATTCAAGGCATACATACATGCACTGAGTTTTTAGACAATGGCATTTAATATCCTGTATCATTTCTTTGATTTGCGTTTCAGTTATGAGCAACACTGTTAGGCCTAAACACAAAATGAAACTATAGTTAGTTTTCATGTGGACCAAGTTAGGTGAGATGCTGACTTCTGCACACTTTCCAGCTCTATTAGGAATGAGAAACACGCCCACCCACTGAGACGATGGGGCTGATCTAATGGGAGCTCACCAAGGCC
>LOJH01004588.1:29538-43545 GCA_001685095.1 Ellobius talpinus | reverse complement strand
GCATACCACCAGGACACGGCATACCACCAGAACACGGCATACCACCAGGACAGGACATACCACCAGGACACGGCATACCACCAGGACAGGATATACCACCAGGACACGGCATACCACCAGAACACGGCCTACCACCAGGACAGGACATACCACCAGGACAGGGCATACCACCAGGACAGGGCATACCACCAGGACAGGGCATACCACCAGGACACGGCATACCACCAGAACACGGCATACCACCAGGACAGGGCATACCACCAGGACAGGACATACCACCAGGACAGGGCATACCACCAGAACAGGGCATACCACCAGGACAGGACATACCACCAGGACAGGGCATACCACCAGGACAGGGACTCTGGTACGGGGTCCACCTGCACCCTGCAGGAGGGCATGCCTTGTCAGAGGTGAAGGACTCGAGCAAGGTCACATCCTCCTGCTCTGGGGACTCTTTGCCCAACTTTGACCCTGTGGCCCTGAGGATAGCAGTGTGCAAGCAGGGCTCTGTGGTCTCCATGGCTGTCTCCAGCTTGGCCATTCGTCATCACTCCTGTCCCTGGCCTGGAGAAGGGGAGACCCACTAGTATGAGACCTAAGACATGGATGCTTGTTCTTGGAGTTGTAGGTGATTTTTCTTTCTCCATTGGGCTTCAAAATAAAATGCCAGTCAGGTGTATAGCCCTGCTGAGCTGTGCAGGGCTGAGTGAAGAAGGGATGCAATCCATCATTGCAGCTGGAGCAGAGTGGCCAGGGTATCGTTTCGATACCACCGGGGGTTTGTAAAACATCCAGACAGGATAACAGCCTGCCTCTGCCTCTGGCAGTTACAGGCAGGATGCTGCTGTCTAAGCATCCTGTGTTCTATTGGTCTTTAGTAAGGGGGCCTCCCCATCTTCCAGTGCTTAGTCCAGGCCCCATGGCGGCTCCAGGGAACCATGTGGAAGCCAGTCTCCTGGCACTCCCTACTACCTTCCAGCCCACTCACTGGGAGTTGAGGGTTGCAGGGAACTAGACAACAGATGTGAATTGTCCTGGGTCTGGCTCAGGAAGCAGACTGCAGTTTGAATCTTAGCTGCTAGTCACCATTGTGTGACTCTGGACACATCATGTATTTCCTCTCAAATATCTTAATTTGCCTCGGTTTTTCATATGCAAAATGGGAGATGATGGTAATGTGGGTAGAAATTCAAAATCTGAAATGTTCTATGATCTGAAGCTTTTTGAGTACTCACATAGACAGTCGTAAACCCAACCTTTTATAAGAAGTGATTATGTATAAAATTGTGTTTAGAGTATGTGCACAGAGTATATATAAATCATAAACTTTGTGTTTAGACTTGAGTCCCAACTCCAAAATACTTCCTTATGAGTGTATATGCATCTATTGTAAAAATCCTTTTAAAGATCTGAAATCAGAAATCCTTGGTGCCAAGTGCTTTGGATATGGGATACTCAAACCCTGTCCCTGACACACGGCACCATTAGAATTAAACGAGACAGGGTGTGAGAGCTCCTTCTGTTCTGGCAAAGCACAGATGTTTCAGCTTGATTATGACCAGTCTAAACCAGGACCTCATGACAATGCTACCCCTGATATTTGGGGCCAGGCAGTTTAACTTTACTGAGAGGCTCTGTGTACTCTGTGTACCCCTGGGTACCAGGAACCTCTCATTCACCAAGTCATAACTAAAAGTACATTATCTCCAGGTAACCTAAGTGACCTCTAATAAGCAAAACTACCCTGTAGCCCCCATTGGAGACCACAGCTCTCCATCACTGCTTGTTTCAACCCTCAAAGCTCCTCATTCCTCATTGCTCAGAAAGCATGGCAGTGTTTACTGGGCCTGTGGGCATCAGCAGGGGGCATCCTGCATGAAGTCATTCCCCTATTTTATGTGTTCAGGTCAGTTATTGATTCAGTGTACTACCGGCTAGGTTTCTGAGGAGTCCACGGGAGAACCACAGGGAGTCTTCCTTGCCAAATCTGTCTCTGTGATCCTCGGGCTTCCTAGTTGCACTCATCGAGATGCACTTTGTCGCTGGTTTTTTAAATAACAGACAACTGTCTGTCCCTATTATGATCTGGGACTTGGGAGCAATAAACAGCGCTGGTGACAGCTGTGGCAGCAGTGAGTGCACACACGCCTCTCAGAGCATCTCCCAGGCGCTTCAGGGCAGCTAAGTGGATAAAAACGATTCCAGCTATTACCTGGGTGGCCACTGTGTCTGGAGACCCCGCCCTGGAGACAAGAGGCAGAGTTGATGACAGGAGGCAGGAAGGGAGGGAAGTACCTGGTCCCTAGCCATCCTTCTCTTGCACTCAGGCTTCTGAGCCTCAGTCCTGGCTCCCAAGGTGACCACTGAGAGCTTCCTTGTCCTGAGATCACGTGTGGCTGAGGCCATGCACTGTTGCGCATTCAGGAAAGGCCTCGGGAGTTGATGACTTTTCATTTCCTGGTCTAAGATGCAAGAGTTGGGAGCGAGGTGAGGGTGGGACATGGTTCATGTGTCACATCAGTGGACTTGGTAACATTGCTTCCTAGTGTGACTGGATGGCTTATCCATTACTCTTTTGTTACCATGACAAGAAACAGCTAACTCCCAGAATGAAAGCTAAACGAGGCTTATGGCTACAGACTGTCATGTCATGGAAGTCATGGCCAGGGAAACATGGCGCCCCTGTCACACTGTGCCCACAGTCAGGAAGCAGCGAGGTGGAAGCTGATGCTCAGCTTGTGGTTTCCTTTCTATCCAGCTTGGGACTCCCTCAGTTAAGTCTTCCTGGGAACTCCAACACAGGCATATCCAGAAGCATCCCCACCCTACCCTACCCTGTAGGTAATTCTCAATCCCATCCCATTGACAGAGAAGGTTGACCATCCATCCCATCCAGTCTCCAGGCCACACAACAGCGACAGCTTTCTCACCTCTGTATCCCCAGAACTCAACTTCTCAACGTGGAGACTGAGTTCTTATTTGGATAGATAGATAAATGTTACGCTTAACTGCACAGCTACTGAAGGTCCTTAAACCCTACCTATGTCAAGTTCTTCCTCAACTCCAGTGAACTAGAATTCTCAACAGGTCCTCAGCTTTCCTTCGGGCAGGCTAGAAATCCAGGCCACAGACTTGGACCTCCTTGGCCTTACACTAGAAACTCAGAGCTCAACCATAGCTAACTTGACAAGGCATCCTTGTCTCTTGCATTCCGGTTACATCTTCATGTTGAGCTGGGCATTGCACCTTTTGCCTCTGCTTAGAACTCTGGTCATTACACTCCTTCAACTCTGTAACGAGAGCAATCAGTAAGGCTGCTGGTTTTGATGTCTTCAGCCCTGGATTTACTAACCTGATAAACTGTGATATGCTATTAGGGGACTTATTTGGCTGTAAAACTTGTCCTTCTCTCTCCACCCCTTTCCTCCCACCCACCCAGCGAGGCTGCCCCATGGTACACTTCAATGGGCTCCCATGTTCTCTGACCTCTAGTTGGGTTTTGCTAATAGTCATTTTGCTAATGACTTGACAGAAGATCAGAATGGGAGGGAAAAGACAGGCATTTTTTACATGTCAGGCCAAAGGCTGTCCTAGCAGAAATCTGGGTGCTGAGGCTCCAGTGAGCGTCCCTGGTAGACGCTCACACATCGTGCTTCACACATCGTGACACACTCCTTCTGGAAACAGCACAAAGCAGAGTCTTGTGTGGCTTTTCTGAGACAGAACTCTTGGTTGCTGAGGCCAGGCTCTGTGACTCGTTCCCTCGCCTTCTCCTTAGCTGGCACATTCTGCATCCCCTCACTGTAGTCAGCCATAGCTGTGAGTCCTCATTAAATAGGAGGGCGGACCTGAGGTTTCTCAGCATACCCTCAAGGCCAACAGTGCTTACCCCCTTGGGATGCGCTTGCTAGCCCCTGCTGTATACAGGCTTAGAAGAGGTGGAAACTGTGTCTTTTATCTCCCAGCCCCCAACAAAAGCAGGGCCTGGGCCTTTGTGCTCTGTTTCCTGGCCAAGTGCAGCATCTGGCACAAAATATTTATGAAGGAAGTCAGTGAGTCTGCACATAATGGATTCGAGAGGTACTTTCAAAGCTCTGGGTGGTAAAATCAATTTAAAAGGTTATGGCCAATGTTTTTCAATGCAAGAATAGAATGGAAAATATCAGAGTATGCCATGCAGTGGGGGGCGAGTTTCATTTCTTGAAAGTTTTGTCTCCATACTCCATCGTGTGGACCAAATGCTCTCCTGGATCACAAATTGGAAGAGTTTCTTGCTGTCCACTGTCTTAGTTGGGCATCTGAAAGTCACTGTATATAAAAACCTGGGATCTGTTTTCCAGTTGTCTGGTGACAATGGCCACTTAGCCTCCATCTCTTCAGCTACTGTCATTTGACCGTTCCCCCTTCTCTTCACCCTAGAATGTGTACTACACAAGCAGTCAGCAGATCCACGTGGGTGTCCTGAGCCCCACGGTTGATGACGACGACAACCGCTGTCTGGTGGACGTCAACAGCCGGCCACGGCTCATCGAATGCAGCTATGCCAAGGCCAAGAGGATGAAGCTGCATTGGCAGTTCTCTCAGGTAGTGGTCGCTGTAGGGATGAGGCTCCTGCTCGGGGCACTGTCTGGACCATTTGTGAAGAGCAGTCCCCACATGGCTGACCATGGAGCTTTCCTTCCTCTGGTCTCCATCAATTTGGAGACCTGCATTTAACTCATTACTTTTCCTTGGCTACTATGTCTCTCATTATGAAGAAGAATCCCAGGAGTCAGATACCCAGATTCGAATGGACTCTTTGCCTCTGCCCTACTTCCCACCAGAGGGTGTCTGCTGTTAGGATCAGTTTCAGCCTGTGGATGGGAACGCTGGCCTTCTAGGTAGTAAGGTGGCTGATTCTAAAAGGAGGTGAGAGAGCCCCATATGGTTCTAGAACTCCAGAGCACCTGGGGACCTAAACAGAATCAGGGGAGGGCAGGAGGGACTGTCAACTCTCAGGAGACTAAACAGTAAAAGTCCATCACTCAAACCTCCCAGACAGTTGCTTCTGCCATGAGGAAGAAGGATTCTGGAAGGGCAAGACAAGGAACTTTGATCTAAATACTGTCCCCACATAGAGATGGATGATGCTGGTGGTGAGGGTATATCCTACTCTGTGGGCACAAGGTGTGTTTGGTCTGTGATCTGGGTATAGGAACCAGGGGTCTTCAAGAGAGCCATCCTTGTCTTAAGTAAGTGGTATCAATACTAAACAGAACGTTCAAATCAAGGTCATAGAACTTAAGAGACTGGGAATGGGAGCCTGAACCGGGAAAGCAGATGGGAAGGTAGTTTTTAGAGAGCCGAGGGAGTTCATCATCACAGGCAGGTAGAGTGTGCTTCCGCAGCTGTGGGTGGCCCGGCTAGAAGGCTGAAATGAAGTTTGAAAGATATTCTCAACTCCCTCTCCACCATGACCTTGAGGGATCTTGGGATCCTTGCCTGCCTCAAGGTCATTTCCCAGGCAGCATCTGAGACTGACTCAAGGGTCTCAGACTTTGGCCCTTGAACTAGTCGTGCTGACAAGTGTGGCTGACTCCTGAAATGGTCCAGCATGTGCCTCAGCTCCCTGAAGGCATGAAGACAGCTGCTTCTGGACTGTCTTGCCATAACCTAAGGGGAGTCACAGGTCAGAAGGTTGTCCTGGGTCCTGGGAACTTGCATCACCCAAATGTGACTATTCCTATTTCACCAAATCTCTCAGCTACCTTTGCAGGCTTTGATTCTGCAGAAACTCTGGAAACAGTAGGGAGACAGCTCTGTCTGTCTGTCTTTGAACCTCAGCCTCAAGAAAAAAAATCTCACAATGAGGTTCTTCACTCTTGAATCGCAGAACATAGTCTCAAACAGGCAGCCCCACATGACTCCTACCAGAATGGACTCATTGACCAGCCAAGCAGACAGTGCTGCTGTGTAGCACTCTGGGGGCCAGGTAGTCTGCAGCACATTAGCATATGTCTAATTAAAACTCCCCAGGTGCTCTGGCAACCACATCTTTGATCCCTACACCAAAGGGAACTGCTTGGAAGTAATATCTTTCAATTCCTAGTTTGCAAACCCCAAATAGCCACTTCCTATTAACTAGATAATAATGACTAGATATGCAATTTTTGCTTGATGTAAAACGATCGGTATTTATCAGAAAACTTGGAATCCATCCATCCACTGTTCATTGATGAGGAGATCACTGCTCACAAGGCCAAAGGAAGCCTGGGGCCTCTTAAATGATTAAAATCTTGTGCTTAAGCCTGGGAGATAGCTCAGTAAGTAAAATGCTTGCCTTGCAAGCACAAAGACCTGAGTTTGATACTCAGTACCCACATAAAAAAAAAGAATGTATGGTGCAGGTTTGTAATCCCAGAGCCAGGGAGGCCAGGCAGCCTAGCCAAACCGATGAACACTGGGGCAGTGAGAGACCCTGTCTTGTGACTGTCACACATGCGCACACACAGTCTTGGACTTGGGCTAATTTTCTTGTAACACATTTTAATCTTTGCGTATTATGCAGTGACCTGACCAACTAGAATGTTCTTCTGCAGAAGCTGAGATGGGAGGAGATTTCTCTGGTGCATATAGAATCTCTTTTCTGGTTCCAAAGTATGCATTATTTACTCTCCTGAGGACCACATTTAAACTACACAGACACGCTGAATTAATATAAAAATAATTCAATTCGGTGAGATTCTCTTAGATTCCTCACAAAAAGGCATTTGCATATCTCTGTTCTATCTCATATCCTGGCTTTCTGTATAACAAATAGTTTGTCCCCCTCTAACCTCTGCAAGCCCTTCTGAATTACCAGTGCTTCTGGGTGAACTGAGACACCGCTAGACACCACCATTCTGAAACCGCATCTGATGAAAACATCTCCTGGCAATGCTGATGTACAGGGCTCTGATGAGCAATTTTCTGATGATGAACATTCTTTCTTTCAGTCATTCATCAAACATTTATTGAGCGCAGGGGTTTGGCAGGGGGATGAAGATGTGAATCAGACAGGGCCTCTGCCCTCAAGAAGCTCGGGGGCGTGTAAACACACAACAAAACAGGCTGATAAGTTCAGAAACAGGGCTGTGCTGTGCTCTGGGAGCCTGGGGTGACCGACTCTATGAGCAGAACCAAAGGATGGACTCCTGTGTGCAGTTTGGTTGATCTGACTGTTGAAATCATGTACAGACAGTTCCTAGATGGAGGGAGGGAAAGAAACACCCAAAACAGAAGTTCTGCCTAGGCCAAGGCCCAGCAAAACTCAGCATTCTTTCAGAAGATGTATCTTCTGTGTGGTGTGGGTAGAATTTAGAGTGTGATGGGGCCAGTGGGAGGGGAAGATTGTTAAAGCCACACCCACCTTTAGACTTCACCTTAAATCAAGGCTCTGAAGTTGAGTTGATCAATTTCCATTACCATAGCAAGAAGGGATTGTTAAATGAACAGTTCTCCTCGATTCTATTGACGACCTCCTGAAGGATGGTGGTAGCCATAGCTAGAGATGGGAGCTCACAATAAAACAGAGCTCAGGCTCTCTTTGGTAACAACCTGCTTTTGCAATAACTAACACAAGGATTAAATAGAGGACAAGGCCCTCAGTGACCTAAGGACCTCCCAATAGGCCCCACTACTGCAAACCACTCTGCCAAGGACACAGATGTCAACACAAGGAAGACAAACCTTGTCTAAACCTAGCAGTACCCTGGTGAGATCTGAATATACCCATGGCAGCTGGGTGGAGTAGGAGAGGAGAGGCTGGAGGCTGGGGAGTAAGGCAGGAAAGGGACTGTTTATCATTCCCCAGGATAGGTGGTAGGATTTGATAGCCATGCAGACAGCAGTTGGGGAGGACTTTGAGAGACATGACCACAGTGATGGATTGATGATAATGGCTGGGTAGGGGTGGGATAGTAGTAGGAACCCATGATAACCTCTAGCTCTGGACTTGAAGAATGGTTGGTAAGGTGACCAGAATCATGCCATCAAACAAATATCTTTCAAAATAGCCAGTATTTTCATCCCCACACTGTGAAACCTCCTTCACTTGGGAAATGGTATGTTTGTAGCTATTAGTTTTCTAACTCCTGTCTGCCCCTTAAAAGAAATCCCCGAACTGACTATCTTCTGGTATTATAAATTCCTATTAACTGAGTGTACAACCTTCAATCTCCTGAGAGTTCCCTTCAGCCTAGGATCTAGAGGACATTCTAAGACAATGGTATAACATTAGTGAAAGAGGCATTTCGGTCAGTGACCTCTGGACCAGGAAAGGGGAAAGGAAGCACAGACACTCTGGCACAAGAAGAACATCAGTAGAGCAATGGGCTGTCAAGGCCACCGCAACCCTAACAATCTCTGTGGCTTTGGGTAGTTAATCCAGTGCTAGGGTCACCGCTGTAAGACCTTGCTGGGGAACCCTGAGAAGGCTGCTGTGACTGTATCCTGTAAGTCCCAGCTTCCTCCAGCCCTCATGTGCACATGAATGGCAGTAGAAGGAATGGGTGTGCTGAAGACCAGAAAGATGGCAAGAGGCTTTGAGCTCCTTGTTCTGGAATCTCTAGGACCGGCAAGTGTAGGGCAATGCTGGCTTGTCCCATGGAGCCCTGCAGAAGAGCAGAGGGGAAAACACAAGAGCCAGGGTCAGAGTTATCTGTGAGGTTGGTGGATCACTGAGGGGCTAGGTGTGGGGATCCACAGATGTTGAATGGGATGACTTTCACACCTTCCCAGTCCTGAAACCCTGCAAGTCTCAGCTACTGAAGTCAGGCTACAGAGCGTGCGGGGTTTGTGCCATCCACAAGTCTACTGGGCAAGCCCAAAGACACAAATTAAGAAGCTAAACTTAAATGAGGGTCTTCATGATGACAATTTGTGGGACCCCTTACCCATCATCCTGACCTGTGACACTCTCTTCAAGTGTCCAGTAGTGCAGATAACAGGACTGTGTCCCACGTTTTAGGCAGCTCTACCAGAGGACGTTGGGACAGAGTGAACACTGTCCTGGTTTGCTCCTCTGTGCTATGATAAACACCATGACCAAAAGCAACTTGGGGAGGAAAGGGTTTATCTGGTTTACATATCTGTATCACAGTCCATCACTGGGGGAAGTCAGACCAGGAACTCAGGCAGGAGCCAAGAGGCTGAACTGAAGCCTGGAGATGGCTGCTTCTGCCTGGCTTGCTCCTCGTGACTTGGTCATTCCGCTTTCACATAAACCTTGACCATCTGCCTAGTGGTAGCCCCACCCACAGTGGGACTGCCCCCCAGATCAATCATTAATCAAGAAAATGCCCCATAGACTTGCCTGCAGGTCAATCCGATGGGGGCAATTTCTTAATTGAAAGTATCTCTTCCCAGCTATGCCTCGGTTTGTGTCAAGTTGACAAAATCCAACCAGATAGACATACAGTATGCTGTTGATCAAATGAAGAGGTCCTTTAAAATACGTCTGGCCTCCTGTTTGCCAAAGACAAGCAAAACCCTACCTTCCTCGACCTTATCTACTCTTCTTAGGAGCATGCAAAACACACTTTATATGTGTGAGTGTATGCGTGTGTGTGTATGTGCACTTCTTCCTATCGCGGCATTTTCGAGGAGGTGGAAGATTTCTTTTGTACTAAGCAGATGCTCATATTGCATAGGGCAGAGCATAAACTGGTGTGGCTGTGCTTGAAAGGGGGCTTTTGTCTCAGGCTCTCTAGCATGCACTTTCTACTGGCTACCCTCAACTATCAGTTCTTTGGTAGAAAGAAATATTGACATGGCTGAGAGTTCAGGGTCACACGGAGGAAGCTGCACATCTCAGCCCTGGACTTGCCGCCTTCTTGGAGGGACTGTCAGTGAGCAGAGCAAAGGTGTGTGTTGGTGCCAGGAGGGTGGGAAGATGTTCCAGGAGATCACAGAAGCCAGTGCTCATTTGTTTCTGACTGCTGGGGCCTAATGTGATAACCTGATATGAAATAAATATCAGATAAAAAATTAAATCCGGCTACAAAGCAAAACCTGTCTGCAGGCACGTTTCCCCCGGGGGGGGGGCGGTGGGCTAACCTTGTCTGAGAATTCTTCCACTCGAGGGAGGAGGAGCCTTTGACTTTCCCCAGCTCTGTCCCCAAGCACTGTCAGCACATCCAGTCTTGATAATCTTTTGTGCTGGAAAGAAAGGGCTATAATCGGGTGTTCCATTGTGGCTGTGGGAGAAAGCAGCTTTTCATTTCCAGGTCATAGGAAAGGGTGCAAGGGGAACTGTCCAGTTACAAGGGACTGACAGTGCTTTGTTCCGACCCTGTTTTCTTAGTTATTTTTAAAATTAAAGCAATCAGCATTTTCTTCTTCCTTCTCTTCCTGCAGAGATCAGGGACAAGAGCAGATGTGATTGCTCAGCTCCCAGAACTGCATGGGATTTTTAAATGTATCAAATATTTATATAGTGTTTATAAAATACCAGGCACTATGCTAACCTTCTGTAAATACTTCTTTGAAACCATGGTGGGGCTATGAGAAACTTTCTAATATCCCATTTCAGAGATGAGGAAACTGAGGCACAAACAAGTTAAGTAATTGTTAGAAGTCAGACCTAGGAATGCTGTCTCAAGAATCCACACTGTAAATTTCCACACCGGGATGGCTCTGTCTTTGTCCAGAAAAGGAGTTAGTGGGAATTTGAGGCTGGGGTCTCCTTGCTGAGTCAGGCATGTGTGAACTGGCCAGGCCACAGCCAACTTGGCCAACTCTCCAGACAGAGGAGCCCAGCTCTCTTTGGGGTCCTCTCTAACCTCTCCTTGGTTACAGATACCCATCCTCAGGCAGCGCCTCCACACAGCTAGTCCCAAGCAGTGTCTCACTTAGGCTTAGGTGAATCCCCTTGAAGTAAGAAAACACTGAAGTACACATTGAACCCAGTAAGTGTTGAATATTCATGCTACACAAAGACTGCTTTACTCTACAAAACACCTAATCTTGGGGTTTCTGTAACTAGGCCTAATGTCCCACCCAAGCTTTGAAGTATTTGATTACCAATCATTAAGTACTTAACTGGGAAAATTTGCAACTGGCTGAGCTTAAAGCCCAAGACCCAAAGGGCTGCTTGCCCTTGGAAAGTTCATTAGCAAGGAAGATGGAGTACTAGTCTGGGGTAAGCAAAGGGAAGGTGGCAGCAAATCCAGCATCTAGGATCCGGTACAGTTGGCCCCTGGCTACCCGAGTACAAGGAAGGCCAGCCCAAACATCTCAGAGCTTCTTGCCCGGGGACACAGGCCAGGCATTTCCTGAAAAAGGGTCACAAGTGTTGCTGATCCTTGGAAGCTGGACCCAGACCAGTGCTGCCATTAGGACAGCACTTGGGAGTGCAAGAGGCCCATTTTCAGGCCATGTCTGAGACCCACTGAAACGGAAAGCAGGGTAGTGGCCAGGTTTCCCAGGCACTCTGGTGACTCTCCTCTCCAATGTATGACCCCTGGGCTTCAAGCCCAGTCTACCACTTGCTAACCATGAGCCTGAGCCAGCTTCCCAAGCCTCAGTCTCTGGTTTTATGAATGAGAAATCTTCTTTTCTGCCTGTCAGGTAAACAGTGAGGAAGACACCTCTGCATGCACCTCCTCAGTAGGGTAGGGCTAGGCCGGTACTATCTGACCCACACGTAGCCACAGTCTAATATACTCTGGGGGAAACTGAGGCAGAAAGGTACTTGGCTGTATCATGACCTGAGATCGGTGTCTGAGATTTTCACAGACAGTGACTTCCATGTGTCCCAATGTATCCATAGTCCTCTGTGCTAAGATATCGAGTGGCCCAGAATGATAGATGAGATGATAGGCAGAAGCCCAGATCACATTATCACTCCCTAGGTCACATGACCAAGGCCTGAGCAAAAGTCCTCCCTTACTTGCTTCTGCTTGGGCCCTTTGCCTGAAGGAAGAACAAGACAGTGGTTCTAGGAATTGTTATTAGTATTCTTTATCCTATACATTCAACTTCTGCCTTTTTTTCAATGGCTGCTTCTATATTTAATTAGGTTTTCATTCCAATTAAGCCCTTTGTGTGCTGCAGCTTCTCTCCTGCCAGGTTTAATTGCCCTTATTTAAATTCTTTAATTAAAAGTATTGTGTGTTTCTAGATCCCGTAGATGTAAGTATTACACAAATAATTTTGATGACTGGACTGGTAAATCAACAAGCAGGGCCCTCCATGGAGAGAGGAATGCTCAGATCTCAGCAGCCAGCTACAGTTCCAGAGCCAAGAGACTGGACCAGAGCTGCAGTCCAAGCCCCTGGAGCTTAGGACAAGAGTTGGCTAGCACATGTCCGAGCATCCTTCCTTCCCAAAACTCGGCCCAGCCCAGCACCCAGAGGGACCTGCTTAGCAAAGGTTAACTCTGCCTTGCAGATAAAAAGCCAGAGTTCAATGGCCCTACCCTCGCTCCTTGGGCTGCATGGCCTCCCTTTTACCGATGTTTCCTCTGCCTCTGCACAAATGCACCCCAAGAGTTTCCTGAACCTCACCCCAAGCCCGAGGAGCTTTTCATCAGGTCCCTGGACCTGCCGCTGTCTTCCTCTATGTGTCTGCTCAGGCCTCACCTTTATCAACCAATAATCATCCCTGCTCCCAGCATGCTTATGCCTCCTGCTGAGTTCCATGATTCGTGGCATAGCTTCATTTTCTCCTCTTCTTGCTAGAGTTGCCAACTCTCCCTCCTAGAGCGCAGTTGCCACAAGAACAAAAACCTCCTCTTTCTCAGTCATGAATACATTGAAGCAGCTAAGAAATGTTCATGGCACTTGATGGATGCTCATTGAATGTTTGGCAGTGGCTGGAAGGATGCATGAATCTTGTCCCTTCAGAGATCCCTCAAAGGGAACAGACCAAACAGGCTTTAGTTCCCTGAGACATCTTCCTCTACCCCAGCACTGGGTACCACCTACTCCTAGTCTAGCCCCTACCTCACAGATAGGTGTGTGGTAGGGTAAGTGGTAGGTTTGTTGGCTACTTATCTAATGGAGAACAGGGAAGGGGGAAGATTCCTTGGAGTTCCAGCTGGGCTCTACGTGGAATCTTGGGAAAGTCTCTCAGGCTCTCAAAACCCCAACCTCCAGTTCTATAAAATGAGGGCTCCTATTACTTGCCCCTCTGGACGGTGTTGTAAGAAACTCATGAGATTGGGCAGTGAACACAACAGGCAAGGTGCCAGGAAAATGGCAAATAATGTTAGTTCTAGTGCAGAACCTACAGGTCAAGACACAGACAGGAAGAAAGCCAGGCTGCATCCCAATGTGAGGAAGCTATGAATAGAAGGAGTCAAGGCTTCTTTGCATGTCTGGTGGGTGGTAGGAAAAGACCTAGTAGTCGTTCCGTGAGAGAGATGTTCTGAGGAGGGTAGTGCCCAAGGCTGGTGCTGGTTTTGCCTCCAAAGAGGGCCTGGCTGTACTCCCCCCCCCCAGCTGTGTTTCCTGAAAGCATTTGACACTGTTCAGTTTTCCAGAAGCTCTTTCCGCTGAGGTGAGAGTTCTTGGCCTCACACACAGCCCTCCCAGGAAGGAGCTGATAGTGTTAATAACGTGGAATCCCTTCTACATGCCCCATTCCTGCTCTTGGACTTGAACCATTTCTTCCACACCCTTCAGGAAGGCCGCACTGGTTGTTTTCACCCCATGATCACACACTTCCTGTCTCTTAGGGGGCTGATGGCCTGGGAAATATCAGCTTTGCAGCTTTGACAGAGATGCTTCTTCTCCTTCCTCACTCTCTTTCCTTGGGAAAGTGCCCAAGGAATGCCTCAGTGACAGGCATGGCTGTCAGCAAAGGAGGGAGATGTGAAGCAGCCAGCCTCGCTGTTGGCAGGACCTGCTTCTGGCCACGGAGATGTGCTGAGCAGCCAGAATCTACAGCGTAATGGATGGAGCTAGGTCCAGCCTCATTTCTATGACCCCTCTCCCCTAGGCTGATGCCCTGAACAGACGTGTGTGTGTGTGTGTGTGTGTGTGT
>LOJH01004588.1:17182-29457 GCA_001685095.1 Ellobius talpinus | reverse complement strand
GTGTGTGTGTGTGTGTGTGTGTGTGTGCCGTCTTCCAGCTTGCAGAGAAACAGGTCTCCCATTAGCCCTTCTTCTCATCCTCCCAAGAGTTACCCCTTAGCCCTATTGATAATTAAAATGGGGGAACCTTACTGGAGTCCCCAGCTTGTAGCAGAATTGATAAGCTCTGAGATCAGCACTTTCCCCTCTTGGCCTCAGGCTGAAACCAGGCAGAGCAGGCAGAGTGCAGACTTAAAAGAGCTGGGCTGGCCCTGACTTCCTGCTTGAGCTCTGTCCCCACCTCCAGGAGCAAGACAGACAAGGTGATGAGACCAGGGCAGGCTGAACACAGGACTACTTTAGAACTGTGAACCAGTAATAGGGCTCAGCCTGGGCACAGGGCTACAATTATGCTCAGGTTTGGGGGCTCCAAGACTTACATGGATGCTATGGGAATTGGGGCTGGCAGTGCGATGGAGAAGTGTTATTGGATACTTCTGGCTCCCCCATGTCCAGTCTTTGAAGGACAGGATGATGGTTTAAAGGAGACCACAAGTTTCCGAGAGGACTGTTTGAAGTGTTCTCTGTGTCTGTCCCAGTACAGTGCTGGAGCAAGGTGTGGCCGTAAAAGTCCTGATTCTGGGCCACATCAGAGAAGCCTGATGTGTGTGAGGTATCACAGTGTGAGGTAGCTGTGACCTCATTCTGAACAACACAAGCTAAAGAGAGCCAGAGAGAAAAACCAACGCAAGACTGTGGCATAAGACACTAGGGAAGTGGAGTGTGGACAATCACAGTGGGGTCGCATGGGAAGAGGTAGGAAAGAGCAGCCTGAGGGAAAGAGGAAATGGTGTGTCCCAGTGGAAGCTCCAAACAGGAGTTTAGTTCATAGGAAGAGGTCACTCAGAAAGGTGGTTGTGGGTGGGGAAAGACTCTTCCTCCCTGGAGGTGCCGGGCAGAATAGGAAGGCCTGTGGCCCTATGGCTGAATACAGAAGCCATACAGTCTGCAAGTAACAGAGAAGGCTGGCCTATAAAGTGTCCTGTAACATGAGGCTTCTAGAGACCAGTCCTCCCTCTGTCCTCAGAGCCTGCACTTGTGGTACAAGGGGAACACATTGCCCCCTCCTCCTCTTGCTTCTATCATTTCTCTGCTCTTGAGACAGTAAGTTAGAGTTCCCCTCAGGAGAGGGTCTGAGTGGAGCATAGAGTGCAGGGGGGCGCTGCTGTTCACATGCTATTCACATGGATGCTTCTAACATGGACTGTGTGATCTGTTGGGCTGTCACCTACACAATAGGAAGAATAAAGCCCATACACACCCCCTCCTGGACACTTGCACACCCACACCCTGTATTCTCTACTTCCTGCTTCTTATTCCCTGTCACACACACACACACTCACACACACACATACACACATACACATACCCACATACACACACGCACACACACATACACATGCACACACACATACATACACACACTCACACACACATACACACACTCACACACACATACACACACATACACACACAGACACATACCCACATACACACACATACACATACATACACATGCACACACACATACACACACATGCACACACACATACACACATGCACACACATACACATACACACACATGCACACACACACACACACACTGCACTATCTCCCACTTCTCATTCTCTGCCTTTTTACCTGCTCCAGAAAGTATTTTCTAGAGGGGAGCTAGAATTTTTAATGTTTGTTTCTTTTTATTTTGTGTGTATAAGTGTTTTGCCTGCGTTTATGTATGTGTACCACATACAAGTTGGTGCTTGCAGAGGCCAGAAGAGGGCATCTGATCCCTTGGAGCTGTAGTTACAGCCATTTGTGAGCCTCCAAGTAGGTTCTGGAAACCAAATGCAGGTCCTCTGGGAGATTAGCCAGTGTGCTGAGCCAACTCTCCAGCCACTTAAATTTTTTTTTCTAATTGAAAATTAACACACACACACAGAGAGAGAAAAAACATAAAATACATGTTCAACTCAATTATCAAAAGCAAAGCTAACACCCAGGTAATTGACATCCAGGTCCAGAAATGGCATGGCACCACCTCCCAGAATGCCCCATTCACCTCCTGCTATCTCTTTATCTCCATTGGTTATCTCCATTGGTTAATACCATCTGACTTTTTGATCTCTGTTTTACTTACCCCAATGGGAAGCTTGTCAAACAGAATTATATATATCCTTTTGCCTGGCTTCTTTAATTCAGCATTGTGCTTGTGAGATTTAGTCTAATTTTCACTGCCATATAGTGTTTCATTATATAAATAGACTGTGAGTTACTTATCAGTCTGTTCTTGATGGTGTTTGGGCTGTTCCCAGCTTGGAGCATTTACATCATGTTTCAGAAAGCCTTTAAGTACATGTCTTACATACACACATTCCAATCTGATGTCAGCCTAGGCGTGGAATTGTTAGGTCACTGGGGACACATGTTCAGCTATAATAGATAAAAGCCATTTCCTAGGTAGACCTGAGAAATGTGTCTTCATGTTCTCTGGAGAGGTCAGCAATTGGTTGCTGTGGGATGGTAGTGGCCACCATGGAGTGAGCTCCTTTCTGGAGAGACTTGCCATCTCTCCCTCACACAGGGAACTTCCTACCATGAGCTGGAGAAGGTACAGGATGAAGACCACCATGCCAGCTGGGTACCTGGAGGATGTGGCTAGAATCCTGGAGAAGTGGAGAGGAGCTGGGCCTCAAGATATGGCTGTGGGCTAGGCTGCCACAGAACTGTAGAGAAGAGCCCTAGGCACTGAATGAACAGAGGCCAGAAACCTGGAAGGAGTTGGGGTATGGAGCTGGGGAGGGCTCAGAGATGAAGCAGCCCTGAGCCATGAAGGCCTTTGTACTGGGGTGTTTTCAAGGCTGACCATGCATGTCAACATGGTCACCACTTATTAGGATTCTGAAGAAGTTATTCAGATGAAAGATGACAGGGGTCCAAAGCAGGCAAACATGATGAAAGAGTGGCTGGGACAAGACAGGAGGGAAGGAGAATTGACAATATTTGGTGCCTGACTGGATGATGACAAGCCAGATGAGTGTGTGAAATTGCTTGAGTTTCTCCCACAAGCACCTTGTTTCTGCCAAGATGGGGACCACAGGAGGAGTGGGTTCTTGTGCTAGGTGGGTCTAGCAGATACTCACTGTCTACTTTTGGGACCTTGTTACTGCCAAGATGAGGACCACAGGAGGAGCGGGTTCTTGTGCTAGGCGGGTCTAGCAGATGCTCAGTGTCTACTCTTGGGATCATCATTCAAGTAACTCTGACTGCTTAAACTCCAAGTCTCGCTGATGACAACACATCCTCAGACATCCCAGGCTCACAGTAGGTCCATAGCCAGTGGTCCCAGACCCCTCAGAATCTCGCCTGGGCTGCTGCATAGGTACTTTTGGGAACACCACTTCCTTCAGGAGCTTTTGGACATAAACAGTATTTGTGGCTGCAAAACCTCCCGGAGCATAGTTGTATAGGAGATCCATGTATGCTCAGGCCTAGAGAGCATAACGCCCAAATAGACAAGATCCAAGGTCTTGAGTTTCCTTGAGCCCAGCCTTAACAAATTCCATCTGTTGGAGGGCCTTAGGAGCAAGAAGTCCCCAGTCTGAGGGATGCTCAGATGTAGGTTGATCATGGAGAAGTTGGCAAAACAAGGCTTCTCAGAGCAGTGACCGGCCCCCTGACTAGGAACTATCTATAGGAACAAAGCAGGGTGACACAGCCCAAAAATGGTAGCTAGAAGTTTGGGCAGGGATAACTCTGCTCCTATAAAGCAATAGGGCCCTATGGGGAAACTGAGGCATGCACTCATTCCTTGGGAGAAGATCAGTACACAGGATCAGAGGGAAGCTGTGGCCATGGGAATGCTGGTTTCCAAGCCATCTAGATTGTCCCAACTATCCCCAAAGCTTGGGGCTCCTTGGATCCTCCTGGTTACCTCTGTGCCCTCTGATGCTCTTTCTGTTGGGCTCCTAGGGAGGCTCCATCCAGAACCGCAAGTCCAAGCGCTGCCTGGAGCTGCAAGAAAACAGTGACATGGAGTTTGGTTTCCAGCTGGTGCTGCAGCAGTGCTCGGGACAACACTGGACTATCACCAATGTCCTGCGGAGCCTGGTGTCCTGACCCTCCCCAGACGCCACCAGCCACTGCCTTGCTACTGTGTAGCATCAGCTGCAGCGTCACCTGCTGTCACGTGGGGTTGTCTGGAGCCTGAGATGGGGAGCCTGGTGGGTGGCCTCCCCCCACGAAAGAGCTTTTTATTTCCTACTCAATTTTCATGGAGTTTATAGAGGGATGCAGAGAGGTGGATGAGGGTGTAGTGTCCTGAACTATTTTACAATTGTAAATATGGGACAAATGGAAAATATTTATAACTGGCAATAAAATACGATTGATTAAGAAAGGCTTTTGCAGTCATTTGGTGCCCCAGAGTGAGCTGCTCCTGGCTCCTCTGGCTTTGGAGTCTGGTGGCTGAGTATGTGTCCTCAGTTGCTCTTCCCTCTTCACAGTATTGATAAAAACAACTTTAAAGCCATGCAGACCATAGGGGCCTGTGGTGCCAGCTTGCTTTGTAAGGTCCAGCTCAGGGTAGGGCACTGGGCCCTTAGGCTGCCTCCATGAGGGCTGGTCCTTCCTGCTCCCTCCATGTGAGCTAGTACTCACTCTGGGCAGGTGCCTCCCCAGAAGATGTCACCTGAGTCCTAAGTGTCATCTGCTGACAGACTCTAGTCTACACCACCCTCTCCTGAAGTCACCAAGTCACCTCTCCAAGCTGTCCACTGTCCCTTGTCCATGGCACATCCTTGTCTGTGTCCACTTGCTGATGCCTGTTTGCTCCCTCCTTGAATTATGATGCAATGGCTATAACACAGTGCCATACACTGAGGTTGCTTATCAGAAAAATAGCACACCAACCTTCTGGAGCCTGGAAGTCCAAAATGAAGGTTGAGAGGGTTCTGTGCCTCTCTCCAGCTTATGGAGGCTCAAGTGTTCCTTAGAAAGCAGACACCCCTCTTTGCCCTGCCTTCACACTATCTACCTTGTACGTGTCTGTCACTTGGGTCCAACTGTCCCCTTTTTATTAGGATGCCAGTCTTCTATTGATGGAGAGGGAGCAATTTAAAATTTAAATCTGATAAACTCTATAAAGTTTATTATGAAATAAGGTCAGGTTCTACGGTGCTGGGGACAGGCTCTTAACCAGTCTTAGAGCACAGTGCTATCCATAAGGCATGACTCACTTAATCCCAGCTCCATGTCAGCCTGCTGGGCTCAGCCTTGGAGGCCATCAGCCTCTAGAATGGAGTCTCTTCCTTGGAGTCTGTTTCTAAAATCCCATTCCCTCCACCAACATCCTTCTAGCTGCTCTTGTCTCAGTCCGCAGAGCCCTGCCTCTGCTTGAGAACTCCTGTTTTTACTTCAAGGGACCTCTACCTGAACACCACTTCAATTCTCAGGTTGTAAGGCTCAGATTTTCCAGGATGAGGTCAGCCACACTCACCCCACCTCCTCATTTTACCTGGGTACCCTTTCCAAGAGGCCCCCATTCTAAGCAGTGACTTATTTAAGAGCAACAATTTGTAACAAATTTGACTAGGAAACCCCTGTCCTGAGAAATTCCAGGGTCCGGATGAGAGATCTGTTTTTTGGGGGGCCACCTTTTGCTCTCCAGAACCAAACTCAGCACAGGAGTCACTTAGAAGGGCCCTTAGGACTTTCCCAGGCCACTGTCACAAGATCTCCTGTAAGTGTACACTTAGCTCTCCAAACTGTCTCCTGGACTCTAACAGGTCAGTGAGAGGACATCTGCCAAGCTTGCCACACTTGCTGGTCACCACCCAGGAAGAAGAGGTTCCTACGGGGCTGTGGGTGTGTCCTCTCCCATGCTCCTGAAGCTCTGGCTCTCACATTCTGTTCCCCACACTCATCTCTCTAACTAGTCAGCCCCACGCCCGTTCCAGCCAGCATCCATCTCTAGCTGCTCCAATCTGTCCCTCAAGATCCACCTTCGGCCCTAGCCTCACCATGCCCATTTCCATCCACACCACAGTCAAGAAGCAGAGAAGAGCTGGTGTGGTAGAGAATGCCTTTACTCTCAGCACTTAGGAGGCAGATTCAGGGGTTTTTTATGAGTTGGGAGCCAGCCTGGTCTGCATAGTGAATTCTAGACCAGCTAAGGCTACATAGTGACGCTGTCATTAAAACAAACAATCATCAACAAAAATAAAGCGAAGGGGATGAATGTCTGTGTTCAGCCTTTTTTTCTCCTTTTTATTTTGTTCAGGACCCCAACCTATGGGATGATGTCGCCCATGTTCAGGGTGTAGGGTGTCCTGTCTCACTTACACCTTTCTAGAATCTCTCTCATACACACCCAGAAGTATGGCTCTGTGTGATTCTAAACATTATTAAGTAGACAGTCAAGATTACCATTTAAGATCAGACTTTGAACCAGACAGCCTAGGTTCAAGTTCCAGTCCTGGCCCTTCCTTACTAGCTGGGCGACTTCTCTGTGCATCTTCTTAGGGCTGGGGAGATAGCTCCCTTAGCAAGGTGCTTTGCCACACAAGCAGTAGGAACTAAATTTGATTCCCATATGTAAGTAAAAAGCTGGTTGTGGCTGTGAGTCCTTGTTACCCCAGTGCTTGTGAGGTTGGGGGAGGAGAGAGCAGCCAGAGCAGCCAGATTCCTCAGGCTCTTTGGCCAGCTAGCCTAGCCAACTTAGCAAGCCCTGGTGTCTCAATGAGACACCTGGCTAAAAAAAAAACAAGGTAGACAGCTAATAAGGTATGACATCCTAAACTGACCTCCTTAGCGCGCGCGCACACACACACACACACACACACACACACACACAGAGGCACTAGTAGAATATCTTTCACAGTTTAGTGATGAAAATTAAATAAACGTGAATTTTGTAGAACTGTGATGAATCTGTAGTAAGTGCTAGGAAGTTCTGGCTGTTATTATTTGACCCATCGACATCCTGAAGCTCAAGCAATAGTCACCATACCTTCCGATACCGATACACAGTTACTGTCACCAATACTTATGCCAATACCAATATCTATGCCAATCTACACCAGAGTTCACCAAGCTGTCAACATCTGTATCGACAGCCCCTAGAAAACAGTGTCTGTACCACCCACCCAGAGGCACCTGCCCCCACATTTATAGGCATCCCCACAAAAGTCAAAATCCTTGCCCCCCCTATCAAATGTACCCCAACCCACTCCTTACAACTCTGAGGAGCATCCCAGGGGACAAATCTCATCCCAAACCATGAGGACGGTGAAGATAGGACAGTGGGTCTGTCCTCCTGGGACACTCACTCACCCTCTCCCTGTGCCTAGACACCAGAGAGAGTGGAGAGCCTGGCCCAGGATCTCTGGGATTCTTAGTATAAATGCATGAAGTAGAGGCAGCAGGTGTGTGTGGGCAGAGGCAAGAGGACAGAGCATAAAGGAGAGGAGAGGCTGAGGAGTCACCAGCCCAGAGCCAGCCTCACCCCTACACAGCCTGGGCTGGCTACTGTGGCAAGCTAATCAGCAGCTGTTTAGGGGCTCTGAACACCCTGGAGTGAAAGCATTATTTTTCTTAATGATTTTGCACATTAAACAACTTTGTTTCCTGCATCCACCACCTTCCCAATGCTAGAAGGAGCTGTCTGCGCATATCCCATAAGACCTCCTGGACTGCCAGCCTTCTGCTCGGTTCACAATTCAGATCCATAACTCAGCCCCCTGCCTTGCACAGCCCTGCACACGGGCCCATCTGTTACAAGGAATGCCCAAGACTGCACTTCCTTGCCCACTGGAGAGGGACATAGTGGTCAGCAGCACCAATTGGCAGAAGGCTGTCAGTGCCCTGGCAATGTCACAACCTGTCCCGAAGGTCATCTGCCAACAGCCCCATGCCTGCAGCTCCCCAGATGTCTGCATCTCTGTTCTCGACTGTTATCTGGCCTCAGGCTCCCACCAAGCATAAATATAACCAAACTTATCCATTTTCTAAAACCTCCAGGGGTTCTCACAGAGATTTTAATGACCAGCTTAGACGCCACCCTCAAAGTATCCTCCCTCAATCAAGTCAAGCAAGAATGTCAGAAGTTTCTGGGCCAGGGCTGGTGAGGCGGCTCAGCACTGAAGTGCCTGCTGCCAAGACTGAGTTTGATCTCTGGGATTCATATGATGTAAAGAGAAAATCAGCTCCCAAAGTAGTCCTCTGGCCTCCACAAGAGTATTGTGGCACCCAAGCACACGTGTGTGTGTGTGTATCTGTCTCTATCTCTGTGTCTCTGTCTCCATCTCTGTCTCCGTCTCTCTCTCTCTCTCTGTGTGTGTGTGTGTGTGTGTGTGTGTGTGTGTTTCTCTTTTTAAGCATCCGTACTAGGAACCCGATGCAAAGCAAAAGGGGTTAGGGCTGCTCCCCTGGTTGCCATGTTCAGAGGAAATCTGCAGCACCAACCTGCCTCTCCAGGGTCTATTAGCATCTCTTGCCCCTTGTTCTTTTACAGGAAGCTTTTCTTGAGGCATTTATTAGTTTTCTAGGGTTTCTAGAATGGAGCCCCACAGACTGGGTAGTTCAAATAACAGAAATTCACAGTCAATTCCAAAATGGAAGTGGGCAATGCTGGTTCTCTCTGAGGGTCTGAAGGACAGCCTGTTGCCAGCATCTTTCCTCAGCTGGTGGATGGTGACTGTGCCTTTCATGTGTTCAAACATGACTATTCTCAAACCACTCCTTATAAGGATAACAACCACACTTATTTAAGGCTCACCCTTAAAGTATGACCTTATATTAATTTCTTTGTAAGGATCCCCCTTTCCAAGTAAGGTTGCATTCTGAGATGCTGGGAGTTAGAATGTCATTATATAGATTTTAGGGTGACACAATTTTAAGTCATAGCAAGGAAGCAGAGGAGAAGCCTCTGGGGGAAATCTACACTTACACCAACTTTTCTCTGGGGAATTCTTCATTCTTGGAAAGGAAACCATATTTTCCTGGCCTCCCTGGGAACTTTGTGACATGGGAATTTTTTACAGGACCATGAAGGATCATTATCTTCTGCATCCACAGCTCTTTAATTAAAAAGAAGACTGTCCATCATGTGACCCCTGTACCATGGTATCTACATCAAGACTACATCCCCTCACACCTGCTTCGGCCTGATCAAGGGCAGGGATAGACTCGTAGGTTGACTATCTAGGATGAGTCAATATTTGTACCAGTGACCCAGTACAGGAAATGTGGCTAATCCAATTCTGCTTGACCATTGGCACCATTGTGCAGGAAGTGAATCAGCTGGTGATTGGAGAAGCCCGGGAGGCCTGCTGTCAGGGCCCAGAGGATCAGGCAAGCCAGCGTCAGCCCATGTCCAGGCTGCGAAGAAGAAGCCACAGCTAGCAGAAGAGGGAGGAGTTGACAAGCAGAGGGCTCCTTGAGTGACCTGTGATTCTGTCACCCCAGATCTAATTCATGCACAACTCTATCAATCTTTTCCCTAAGTGAGTTGAATGGCTTCCTGCACAACGCAACAAGCAAGACTAATGGGGGCTGGACGTAAGGAACTGAGCCACAGTTACCAGTCGTGTGGATATTACACAGATTTTACAGCTGCTAGCCACGTGTGTAGCAGAGGTCAGAGGACACGTTTGCACTTCTGGCATACATATGCACAGAGCATCTATGACCTCATGCAGACACATGCACTCACACAATATGTCAGACACACATGCAGTATATCTGACACGTAGGCACACTTGCTCATATACCACATAAGATGCTACCATGTGTGTGCAAACACATGCACAAAGAGCAGGGCAATGTCTGGGGTCCCCGAGTCTGCTTTGGCAAGGGAAAGGCTGTTGTCATTTAACAGGTAAGGCAGAGGCAGCTGGAAATCACAGCTTCATCTTTCTCACCACCTCTTTCTAAAGGCAAAAGACATGAGGGAGTTCTTGGACTAGGAACTTCTGGCCTTCATAATCAGGTTGTGGTCTTCCTATTTGTTATGACATTCTCAAGTCAAGGGGAGGAGGGGCACATCCTCTATGGCCTCCAGATATGCTCTCTCTGACTCCAGTTCTGCACATGAGCGGGAGGAGTGGGAGAACCCCACAGGATCCTAACCTGACCTGAGGCACCCTCCCATTCCACCAGCCCTCCTTCCAGCTCAGCATCACTCTCCAACCCCACGTAGGGATTTCATCCTCTCTTGAGTGCTTTGGTACCATGGCCTTGAGGGACAAGGAAAGCATGAGGCCACAGAGAGTACATTGTCAAATTAAATTTCCCTGCAGCCACACTGGAACTGCCTGTGTTTGGACTCAGTCTCACTGTTGCTGGGCCCGGGAGAATAGGAAGGAGGGAGGCCTGCTGAGGCCCAGGACAGTTCCGTGGACATGTGCCATGAGGTCCCAAGCTGGAATAATCTTGGCTTTTGTGTAATGCTATGCTGTTACCATCCAGACATTTATAGTACTTTCTCAACAAGGGGCCCAGGTCTGTCCTTCACCCTAATGCAAACAACTGGTAAGGCCACTCTACCTGCCTGAGGCAGCATTTTGTAGACAGAGTCTTCACCCAGGTGGAGCTGCTCCTGGTGAGAGACAATTGAGCCAAGTGATCAGATTTCACAGTCCCGCTGTGCCTTTTGTCCCCCACCCCCAACCTTCTCTTTGGTTCCCTGCTCACCAGCTGTGTCATCTTACAGCTTTCTCTAGGGGGTGCTTCGCTCCCTCTGAGCTCCCCCTGAAGTACAAGCCTGATCCCACTGAAGGAATACAGGCCTCATCTTGTGAAAGACTGATATGTCATCGCAACTGCTCTGATTCAAGACACAGTTGGCCATGTCCAACCTGGAGGCCACAGCTAAAGACAAGCCCCCAGACAAGGAGGCAGTTTAAAAGCTATTTCCCCCCATATGTTCTGCTCGACTGTTTCCGTGAGCCTCATTTTCAGGCCCTGACCATGGAAATACATTGGAATAAATGGAACCAAAACTGAGACTTGCACTCAGTGTATGAGTTAGGCTTCAGATGGGAACAGATGGTGCTGAGAAAGGAATCCGAACTGAAGAGAATTTAATGGTGGGTAGGGTAAGTTCACGACCCTAAGCAGAAGCTGCTGTAGTAACAGAAGTGGACTGCTCCCATGGGAGTCAGGATCCCATGGAAGAAAGCACAGCCCAGCAGGGAGGGAGCTGCAGAAGGCAGGCAGAGAACAGCCTTTTGTCTCCTCATCTCTGGCACTGCGTGTTCTTAAAAAAGCTTCTCTGGGCCAAAGTCAGCTGCAAGTGCAGACAGAGGAGCCCTTGGTGCAATCAGCAGAGGTCAAGGAAGAGAGAACAGAACAATGAGGGTTGGGGCGACCAGGGCACACAATCTTGCATGGTCCTATCCGCATGTTCCAGGACCCTAATTGTAGCATCCCACACTGAACCCTGAGTGCCTCTTGCATGGAAACCACGCTGGGATCTTCATTTTTGCACTTGACTTTTATTGACACAAAACAGAGAAAAAGGAGGAGATCCCCCTCCCCATGACACCATGAGACCCCTGAGGACATCTACCCGGCTGCTTTTTGTCCTTTTTCTCTAGGGTCTTCAAGACATGAGCCTCTCCCAGGGTGTCAGCCCATCCTGATGTTTGAGTTGGGGTGGGGGGAGAGTGGACCCCTTAGCCCCCAGCAGGAACTGGAATCAGTCTTGATGCCTTAGAACTGCCTGGGGTTCGACGACACTAACCATATAACAAAAGAGACTTTGTTAAAGGGCACTCCGCTTGTCTTGGCTGCCTGGAGACACACCAGCGGAGACCAGGAAGCTGTAGCTTCCGTGGACAGGAGGGTTAGAGTTGACACACAGGAGATGGGCAAAGTGTGTATGTGTTGTCTGGAATTCCCAGCCTACCTTGTCTACCCCACCCCACTGTGCTAGCTCCAACATTTCTCCTCTTAGCAGTCCAGAGACCCCATGGACCTCAGTCCATTAGGAGGGTGTTCTGGAACCACCTTCGGTTATGGGGACCACCTTCTGATGGATGGCACTTCCTGCTTCGTAGATATAAATCCGTGGTCACAGTCAAAAACTGACCAAGTTTGTCCTACTTCACTTTCTATTTCTGTGATAGACACCATGACAAAAGCGACTTGGAGAGGAAGTGTTTAACTTAGAACTCTCAATGCACACTCCATCACCTGGGCAGGTAACCCACACCATCAAGTCAGGGCAGGAGCTGGA
>LOJH01004587.1:1811-28032 GCA_001685095.1 Ellobius talpinus | reverse complement strand
TCTCTCTCTCTCTCTCTCTCTCTCTCTCTCTCTCTCTCTCTCTCTCGACAGAATGTGATTATGTAGCTCTGGCTGGCCTGGTACTCATTGTGTAGGCTGGCTAGCCTTGAACTCTCCATCTCTGCCTCTCCCTCCCAAGAATAAAGGCCCAAGTCTGGCTCAGTTGAGACCTTTTTCTTCATTCCTGAGCTGTATGCCCAGGATACAGCTGTTTCTGCTCAGGTGTTTCATGCTCACTGTCTAACTATGACAGGATTTGTCCTTGTTCCTGCCAAATTTGCTCCTTCTCTAGGTCTCATCTCAGTGAATGACAGCTTCATTTGTCCTGATAGCATGATAGGTGTCATCTATGCTTCCTTCTCCTTCATTGCTTGCTCCATGGAGCATACAGCCTGCCGGGTGCCATTTTCCTGACTAGTTACCGTCATCTTTTCTTGGTGGTGCAGTAGCCACTCCCCTAGTATGGCTTGGTCCTCTGGGAAAACTGTAGGCATAGTGGCAGAGTACTCATAATCCTCCCTTCTCTTTGAGCAAGACTGAAGGTGCTCCATTGTGGAGCTCGCCTGCCTCTCTATACGCATGTGCGCTGTGCTTTTTCCCACCTGTAGTCAGCATTTTAAACTAGCAGGCCCTTTTCTAAGTTCTTTGTACCTTCAGCTACTTTTTTGTTTGTTTTCAAGACCGTTTCTTTGCATGTGCTTGACTGTCCTAGAACTAGCTCTATAGACCAGGCTGGCCTTGAACTCACAGAAATCTGCCTGCCTCAGCCTCCCGAGTGCTGGGATTAAAGGCCTACACCACCGCCACCCGGCAAAATAAATGTTTTTGTTTGTTAAGACAGGGTTTCTCTGTGTAGTCTCAGTTGTCTTAAAACTCCCACTCTAGATAGATACTTTTATTTTTGAGATAGGATCTCCTATATCCCAAGCTGACCCTGAAGCCAAAAATAACTGAATTTCTTTTTTGTCTTTATTTTTATTTTTGATTGTGAATTTCTTAACCTCCTACTTGTCCCTCTCAAATGCTATGCTGCAGGGATTACAGACATGTACCAACATGCATGGATTACACACATGTACCAACATGCGTGGTTTATGTGGTGCTGGAGATCAAGCCCAAGGTTTCATGTATGCTAGGCAAGTACTCTACCAGCTGAGCTATATGCCCAGCCCCTATCTTTTGCTTTTATATGTGTTCCTCTCTAGAAAAATTCACCTACAGAAAAGATTTTAGGTAGGAAGAGTGAACCGTAGTATTCTGGGCAAGTTTGAAGATCATCAAGGAATGTGGAGAGTTTGCCAGAAGCAGAGGCTGTGGGACTGTAGTTCAGGCTGTGGATTTGGGTTTCAGAGACGGTTGAGAAGAACTTGTTCTGATTTGACATAGAGTGGGTATTTTTGAAAGTGGAGGAGTTGAGGCTGGAGATGAGTGAATGATGGTGGTATAAAACCCAGGCAAGGCACTTGAGCATGGCTCAGCAGTTAGGAGCATGCACAGCTCTTGCAGAGGCCCTGGGCTAGTTTGTCAACATCCACATGGAAGCTCACAATTGCCTGTAACTCCAGTTCCAGGTTATCTTACACATGCGCGCGCGCGCACACACACACACACACACACGCACACGCGCACACACACACACACACACACACTGCAAAACCCAGGTGATGTGGTGCTGAAGGAAGTGACAAATGGTTGAAAGTCCCATTTTCCCATAGATCTAGTCTTCAGTTTTGCCTTTATTCCTCAGATTGTACCCCTGATCTCTGACTGGTCTGGATCTGTCAGTGTGCTGTCTGTAGTACCACGTCCTCATTCATAATGCTTATGGACAACAGCTGCTGGGAAGTTCCCCTTGATTTCTGTGCCTAAGACAGTGGTGGGTTCAGCAAATTTAAAACATGCCCCGAAACTGTCCTTTCACTTGTGAGCACCATCATTGTAAGCCCCTACCTAGTGTCTGCTTCTGAAAATTTGACAATTAAAACCATTTGATATGCTTTGTTCTCTCACTGAGTTTTTTGTTCTTTTAGGTTTTTGTTTGAGACAGGGTTTCTCTGTATAGATGTTACTGAGTTCTTAAGGGAAGCAAGGATGGTGTTTGTATCACACCTTGACTGAGCTGCTGCTGGTGGCGCTCAGCACACCTGAGTAGCTCTTGCTGGGAGCCAGCATTTGGTCCCATTTTAAATCAGCATTACTTTGTGGTAGTGTTCACTATACATTTTTACTGTCAATATTTTGTTTTTTTTTTTTAATTTAGTGAAACTGATGAAAGTTGTAAGAAGCACCTTGGCAGAGTGCTGTCTATTTGGGAAGAGCGATCCGTCTATGAGGATGATGTGTTAGACCAACTTAAGCACGCACTCTGTAAGTATAGGGTCTTGATCTCTTTTCTCTAGCTCTCAGGAAAACACATCTTTCATAGACTTTATGTTTTTAAATCAGATGGAGATAAGAAGACCAGGAAGCGGACTTATGACCAAATAAAGGTGGATGAGAATGAAAATTGTTCCTCTCTGGGGTCCCCAAGTGAACCACCACAGGTAAAAATGCAAGACAGCTGCAGGGTTTTTAACTCCATGTGACCTCCGGGCTTTGATAATTTCAGTGTTCTGGGTGCAAGAAAGGCATTAAGTTAATCTCTCATATTTCTGGTTAACAAATTGCTTTTCTTTGAAGTACTATGGTGTGTATGTGTGTGTGAAGATTTTGTTATTTTATTTATGCATGTGTCTGTCCATGGGTACATGCAAGTGAACATCCAAGGAGTTAGGAGGTGTCTGTTTCCCTGGGCTGGAGTTCCAGCAATTATAGGCTACCTACCCGTCATGGTCCTAAAATCTGAACTCTTCTGTAAGAGCAGTTCATGCTCTTAACCACTTAATACCTTAAGTGCTGTATTGTTTGTTTTATATAGAGAATGCATTTCCAATAGCTAAATATGAATAAATGTAGTGAAACACCTACTATTTACACTAAAGATTTTATTTTTGCTGGGTGTGGTGGTGCACTCCTTTAATCCCAGCACTTGGGAGGCAGAGGCAGGCGGATCTTTGTGAGTTCAAGGCCATCCTGGTCTACAGAATAAGTTCCAGGACAGACAAAGATACACAGGGAAACCCTGTCTTAAAAACCAAACCAATCAAACAAACAAACAAAAAAACCCCAAAAAACTAAAAACCGTTTTTTTTAATAAAATACAACCAACACATTTGTTATATGGCTTAAACTAAAATTCTATGCTTAGATCAACATTGTTCCCTTTAAATATTTTTTGGTTTTAAACATATAAAATGATTGCTAGAATGATAACAGAATAGGTGGTAGTAATGCAATATATTATATGTGAAACTTTTCAGGAAAATAAAAATTTTCTAGATTAATACTGTCTAGGTCAGAGTTAATAGCTGCCTTCTTTTTCCTCTGAGGTATCTACCATATGAACCAGCCACTTACCTCAGTTTGCTAATTAGAAAAGTTTTTGTACTCTTTGCTTTCATGAACACTAGGGTGTGAACACTTCAAGGTCTAAAGTGGTGCCTCATGTTCAACACTTAAAATAACATCTTTTTTTTACTTAACATATAAAAGAAGGATTGGGGACAGAAGAGATGGCTTGTTGGTTAAGATCACCACTACTCTTTCTCGGTTAAGCTCTTAACCTGAGAACCCAGCTTTGATTTGGTCCCAGAACACATTAGACAGCTTATCACTATCTGTAACTCCAGTTCCAGGGCATCTGGCTCCCTTTTCTTACCTCTGACGTACCAGGTGTGATCATGTTGCACAGACAGACACACATGGAGGCAAAACACATGAAAAAAGTAGTCTAACATGTATTTTTTAAAAATGTGTCTTAAGAATGGTGTATGTTGCAGACTTTTTGCTAGTGAGTACTTCATAAGGATTTGGCGTATGAAAGAGGTGTCAAGTCCTCTGTATTTGTTCAAGCTTTATTTCTTTTGGTTCTGAAGTTGTGTAATTTTTTAGACTCTCGACCTTGTTAGAGCATTACAAGATTTAGAAAATGCAGCCTCAGGTGATGCAGCAGTTCATCAAAGGATAGCTTCTTTGCCTGTTGAAGTTCAAGAAGTGTCCCTGCTTGAGAAAATAACAGGTAAGAAAAGAGTGAGGTCTACAGGGTTATTTTGGAGGTGGGTGTGGGAGTGGCTTGTCATTGTTTCGTTGTGCATTAATTGTATTACCTTGTGCTTTTCTTAGATAAAGAATCTGGAGAAAGGCTTTCTAAAATGGTAGAGGATGCTTGTATGTTGCTGGCAGATTATAATGGCAGACTGGCGGCAGAAATAGATGATAGAAAACAGCTCACTCGAATGTTAGCAGATTTTCTTCGTTGTCAAAAGGAAGCCCTTGCAGAGAAAGAACATAAATTGGAAGTGCGTAACCTTTTCCTTCTTTAGTGCATTTTTATTTAATTTACTGTACCTTAATGTATCTGTGCATCTTAGAGTTCTTGCATCATGGACTATTTTAGGCAGTGACCCAGGTAAGCTGCTTCTTGCTATCAGTTTTTCCCTATAGACTGCTTAAGTAAATGTAAAATTTTGGTCTTAGCAGAATTTGTTACATTTGAAATCATCTGTGTGAAATTTCATGTAATAGTAGAAATTTAAACCCTCTAAGCACAAACATAATAAGAAAAAGTCAAGTCTAGTAAGTCTTGTGTTAGTGGAAATAAATTGTTCAGCTTATTGAATTCCTGTTCTTAGCACATGCTGTCTTTTAGGTCTATCATTAAGTATTCAAATTACCCCCTCCACATCTGATTGTCACACTTACCATGTTACCCCTCAGCCATACTCTCTGGGCTTACACAGTGCTGTTCCGGAAAAGGTTGTTGATGGATTAGGTATGGTTGTTACTGTTGGTGGAGTAGCCATTGTCAGCATAGGAGAACTGGGTTTAGCTTTATTTAAAAGACCATTCAATTAACGGGTACTTACTTGAGTTGTTTTGAATTTCAGCGCCTTGTGAAAATGTCTTGAATTCAGTCCCTGTATTATAGACATCTCACTCTAAATTTGTAGGTCTATCATGGTGTTGCCCTTAAATTTATTATTTAATTCTTGGCTCAGTAGTTTCTCACTAATCCCCAGGTGGTGCTTAGACTGGCTTGCTATTGCAGTTCTGAGAGAATTCCTTGATTATTCCACATACCAATGCTCCACTCTTAATTTTATGCTGTCCTTGAAGAGGTTGACTGCTTGAAATGGGATAAGTGGAGTTTCCTAGAACATGAATTTGGTAGTTCATTAACCTGTTTGTGATGTTGTAGTGGCCTTCAGTCTTAATGTATCCTTACTTGTTTCCCATTTGCAGTGTTATGGGTGAGTATGTCAACAGTTTTTGTCTTCAGCCTTTTGATACAGTTTCTTTAACTTCTGTTGAGCTTCTATTGCAGGTATTGGACACGGCATATCTTCTTACGATGTCATCACCATTAGCATATTTCCGGCTAAAAATAAATATCAAACTCCAAAGCCTGTATTGTCTCATGTTTTTAAAAATTGAAGAATGAAGATTTTTTATTCTAATTATACCTACTTTCTCACTTTTGGTGTTGACTATCATTGGTTTCAAAAATAGAATTTATATATGACATGTAACTGTAGAAAATAGATCACCGTCCCTGCCCCATTTGCTGGTACTTTCTAGCCAGATTTACTAGTTAATAGTCATACATAGAGCTGATGACGTTAGCGCTAACATTTACCATGTCTCTGGGGTACTGTTCAAGGCTCTTCACATAATCCTATACAGCAGGACACATTATTATCCACACTGTATCTTCATGGAAGTAAGGCATGGGAAAATAAAGTAGCTAAGCACTACTGGATTGTTGAGAGCCCCAACAATGCCTCCAGCATTGGTGCGTTCACTCCAAAGTCATGTTGACTTTCTGTTCTTATAGAAAGTAGTATATCCCTTTTGAAAAATCAGAAGTCCTATTTCTCCAATGCTTTCTAATCTACCCTTTCCAACTAATCACAGGCTTGAAATCAAGGAAGTTTGATTGTTCAGCATGAATGAATTTAAAATTGAAGACGCCACCTCAGTTATGATCAGGGTTTTTTTGTTTTGTTTTTGTATTTTTAAGTCTTTCTAGTTTTTCAAGACAGGGTTTTTCTTTGTACCACTGGCTATCCTGGAACTCACTTTGTAAACCAGGCTGGCCTTGAACTCAAATATGTCTGCCTCTGCCTGCTGAGTTCTAGAAGTAAAGGTGTGTGCCATTATGCCCCAGCTCATGATCATATTTTTAAAGATGCCATTTTCATAAACTAGGAAGTTATTTAGCAAGAACTCATTGTAAATTGTCATTGAGAAGCCAAGTTTTTTTTTTGTTTGTTTTTGTTTTTTTGGTCATATGACGTGACAATGACTTTAGACATGCTTTGTATTAGTAGGTGGCATCACCCTGAAGTAGAGACTGAGGACTGAAAGTTTAAGGTTTTGTATCAGTTGCACTGTCTCTTAAACTGGTTTAAGTATCGAGGTCACTAATTACCATTGTTAGAAAATGAAATAAAAGTATCGGTTTAAGAAGTGGTCTTGTCTTGAGAAAGTTAAGAAGTGGTTCATGTCTTGAGAAAGCCACTATTAAAACATTTTAAATGATGAAAATATGAAGTGCTTCTGTTTTGGTAATTTTGGATTAACTTTGATAAGTGAACAGATAATAGACTTTTAATCTAGGCTGTTGCACTTGCCCATAATCCTAGTATTAGTGAGACTGAGGCAAAGAAATCCTGAGATTAAGGCCAGTTTAGGCTATATAGCAATCTGGCAGGGGTGGGGGATGTATGGATAGATGGATGGATGGATGCTGGAGATATGGCTCATTGGTTAAGAGCACTAGCTGCTCTTTCAGAGGACCTGGGTTCAATTCCCAGCACCCACATGGCAGCTTACAACTGTTTGTAACTCCAGTTCCTGGGGATCTGATACCTTCACACAGACAAAACACCAGTGCACATAAGATGGGAGAAACAAAGATTTATTTGATCTGCAACCTTGAACCTCTTGCCTCAACCTTCTTATTGCTGGGATTGTGTCTACCACCATAAGATAACTTAAAGTGACTCTTTGATGTGATATATTTTGGAGAGGAAGCAATGTACAGATGAGAAGTTCTTCCATATCAATGAGATCCCGATTGCTTAGTTTCTAGAAGTTAGTGGAAGAAAACATGCTTTTATAAAAATCAGTGCTTGCCACCTTTAGTCCCAGCTTTCAGGAGGCTGAAGTAGGTGGAGCTCTTAAGTTCAAGGCCAGTCTGGTTTACAGAGTGAGTTCCAGTACACACAGAAACTCTAGAAAAGAACCAAAATAAACACATGGATAAGCATACATAATGATAGTGCTTGCTAATCTTTGTAAACGGTGCACTTCCAAGTCTAGGAATAGATTATAAAGAAGGAATTCATAAGTCCAAACACTAGAAGCCATAGTGAGAAAGCATATAGAGAAGATAAGTGCTTATTTGGTAAGTGAATATTGATGATTAAAGCTTGTTCTGGGGTAGGAAGATGGCTCAGTGAGTAAAGTTATTTCTGGGCAAGCATGAGAGCTGTTAGGATCCATAACCCTCTGTAACTGATGAGCATGGCGGCATGCACTTGTGATCCCAGCACTGGGAGGCAGGCAGAACCTTTAGCTGAATCTGAGTTCCAGGTTCAGAGAGACAGAGACCCTTAAAGTGGAGAGCAGTGGAGGAAAACACCTGACTGTTGACCTTCACATACATTTGTGTTCAAGCACAGAAAGCTCCTTTCCCTTGAGTTGTCATGGTGCCTCTGTTAAACTGTATTCACTGTATGAATTTGCTTAATATGGATAGAACCGTAGTACAGGCTTGAGCATTGTAAGATGTTGAGGATTGGCTTGCAGTAGGGTAGAGTGCTGGGGTTCATCCAGAAGGTCTCAGTCGTGCTAGGTATGTGCTCTCCCACAGAGTTATATTCCAAGCCAGGGTGTCAGAGCCTGCAGCATAAGGGCATCTTTTTGTGTATGATTTCACCCATACTGAGTATTGCATATTTGGAAGTGTTTATTTTTCTTTCAGTTTCTTTTATCTTTTGACCAGTCTTAAGTTCTGATTTTATGACTTATCTTTGCCTGTGTAGATATAGATATATATTTAAAATAGCCTTCTCTATCTATATCCATAAAGGTCTTATGATGTTTTGTATTATTTCTCAATAATTTTATTGAAATTCGTTTTGCATATAATGCAGAGATGTAGCAAATTGAAAGTAATAATTAATTACCCTTTTATTGATTAGTAGTAGGACAGGTATAGTGACTCAGGTCTTAATCTTAGTACACTGTGGACTGAAGCAGAAGCATGCGTTTGAGGCCAGCTTGGTCTTTGTATGATCTCTCTTAAATAGTGAGATTCTGCATCAACCTTCTCCCCTAAAATCCAAAATTAATGATTTCTTTACTAGTGTTGTGAAATGTTATTTCTTCCAAGCTTAATTCTTACATGTGCATACTGACCTGTAAGTCTTACATTTAATTGTGCAAATTGTGATTTTGATTGCTTTCTAATATAATCATTCATGTTTGCCATTTCAACTAATCATGGTTATTGTATGTATGCAATTTTATTTTTTCTCATTTTCAACTTTGTATTTTAATTGAGAGTGCTCATTCCTTTATCATGTCATGGGTCATTTTCCCCCTGCCATTCATACCTAAGATAAAGTTTAATTAACAAGTTAGATATAATAAATTAATAAGTTTAATAAGCATATGAAATGTGGTTTCTCTCCCTCTCATATCTTGGTTTGCTGTAATAAAGTTGGATCCTGCTGACTGAGGGTGCCTGACACTGTGAGGGAGAAAAGCCAGGAGGACTAGTAGAAAGAGCATGTTAGCTCAGTGTATACAGTGGCTAGAAGTCTGGCTCAGCTATTTGAACAGAGAAAATGGCCATTTTTTACCTTGTGAAAGTGTACCTGTTTTGTTCCTCCCATTAGTAAGAGAGCAGTACCTGAGTAATCTATGACTACAGGGATCGAGTGAGCAGTGCTGAGGCTGAAAGGGGACAGTGCCAAGTGGGCTGGAGTTCCCCTCTGTCCCTTGCTGCTGGGGTGGAGAGCAGATGCAGATGAACAGGTGTGCCCTGCGGAGGCAGAGTCCTTAGTTGGTCGGCACTGCGTACAGTTTGCTATTGTAGCAGCTGGGTTCTTAGGAGTGAGAGGAAATTCAAAGTAGGTTGGAGCCACAATGAAGAAGGCACTTGAATTTCCCTGAAGAGATGATTACACAAGTTCAAAGTGCAGGAAGGAGCAGTAGTGCTGGCTGTACTCTTGTTTGCTGAGTGAACCAGAGAGGGAAGGTGGGCAAAACTTCATCTAAACTGCATGCTGGCAGTGGTGCTCTGAGCTGCCCAGGTAGTAGCAATGAAGTGTTGGATGGATTCTTTCTTGGCTTTGAAACCCAGACTGCCTCTTGGCTGCTGGGCTTACAAGAGTACACCACCTTGCCTGTGTGAAGTGAAGTTTCGATAATACTGTAAAGGTAGTGTATGTTCATCATAGTTTTGCACCCATTGCTAAAAGCATAGATCCTACCTACAATTCCATTATTCCTTAACTTTTAACAAGATATGAAGGATGATACTGTTGTATCCATGTCTGTTTTTGTATCCTGTCTTATTTTGCACTTTTACTGTAAACATTTCCATATAATCATCACCCCCCTTTTCCCTTTTGTTTTTTGGGATGCTCTGAGCTTTGTTTGCCCATGCTCTCCTCCAGCTACTCTTATCTTGATTATCAGTCTGACTTTAATAGCCAAGTTATAGCCTGTTACATAGTATTTAACTATTTACTTTATTGTTTATTTGTTTTGTTTTTTGAGACAAAGTTTCTTTGTGTTGCGTTGGTTGTCATTGGACTAGCTCTGTAGATATAGGGCTAGCTTTCAGTTCTCTCTGCCTCCTGAGTGCCGGAGTTAAAGGCATTGCACCACCACTGTCTGACTTCTTTCAGTTTCTTCCTGTTGAAACTATTGGCTGAAATGACATTTAGCAACTAATAAACATTTTCTTGCTGGTGGAAAATACTGCTCTGAATCTATTTCAGGTTAAATCTTTGCTTGTTTGTGATAGTATTGAATTCTTATGAGGGAAAAAAGTTAGGGCAACATGGTTTTTATGTGTGCGCAGGTCACAGGACAAAATCAACTATTGTTTCCCAAGAACTAGACCTGTTGTTCTTGAGACAGTGTCTCTTACTAGCTTTGTACTTGCCAAGTAGGCTAGGCTGGTTGACTAATGAGCATCTGAGGTCTCTCTGTCTCTTAATTCCTCACTGCTGGGATCACAGGTGTGCCTCAACACACTCGGCTTATGTTTCATGAGCTCTGGGAACCAGATCCAGTCTTCATGCTTGCAAGGCCTCCCATCTTTACAACCTTTTTGGTAGTGTTGAAGTTCATTCTGTGGTCGTATGTCCTGCTTCTGGAACTCTTTATTTTACAAAACTTGTGCTCTTCACCAGGAAACAAGTTTTCCATGCTTTCCTTTTACTTAGCTACCAGTACCATGGTCTGTGATCTTGACTACTAGAATATTGAAATGTTTGTCTAATTTGCATTGCAGCTTCTAGGTCTGTCCTTGCTATTGCATCTATCAAAAGCAATCTCATTCTTTTTCTTGGTCTTTGAAGGATTCATTGATTGGCTAGGTCTCTGAGTTCAAGGCCAGCCTGGTCTACATAAGAAAAGGGGTTGGGGGAGAAGGAGGAGGAGATGAAAGAAAGAAAAGTTATTCCTGTCAACTACTGTCAACATTCTGTAGCTTTGTTGAGCAACCTATTCTGCCTCTGCATTAGAGGCTGGAGTTTCATTATTCACAAACCAGGGTTTGAAGGTTTTGAAGACTTGTTCTTTTTGCAGGGAGAACTTAGTTGAATTTTAGCTTTTCTCCTTTATTACTTAGATCTTTTCATTGTACTCTTACCATGCATTAAGTATTCTGAGTTGTTGCTACTCCATCTTGCTCATCCTTTCTCCTGGTTTAACCATTTCTAGAATGTTTTTCCTCTGTATTCTGTCACTATTGCTGACTTGTGTTTCTTTTGTTCTTCTAGCATGGAATCTTTATTGTCTAGTGTTAGTGGTGGTGGCTGTGTCCTCATCATTTTGTTGTTGTTCACTGAGATAAGATCTCCTGCTGTAGTACAGGCTGGCCTAAACGTGAGAGCTTCCTGTTTAAGTCTTCCAAGTGCTGGAATCACAGGCATTTCCCTCCACACCCAGATTAATATTGAGTAGAGTTGGTTTTGTCAGATTGTTTAAGTCTTTGTTGAAGAAAGGGATTTACTATCACAGGTGCTTAACTAGTTTGCAAACTGTTAGGTAGGATGAATGGAGAGGGAACCAGAAGACAGGAGATCCATTTCAAGACTGGATTTCTGGACTCACCTAGACCTGACTAGAAGTGGATTTTCCCACTGTGTGTTGACTATTGTCTAGTATGCCTGCTGTTGTTACGGTCTGTGAGTTTTTTAACTTCGCTTTGGGGAGCTGTAGGAAACATAGGATTCCTTTTAAAAATTACTTGAAATAAGCAAGGATTATGAATGTCTGCAATGACTCTAAAATATTCATGCCTTCAGAGCTTAGCAGAGACCACGGCAGTGTCAGACTTGTTTAGCATGAATGTTTAATTAGCTCCTGTGTCTTTTCTGCAGATGTGAATGTGTGCTTCTTGCTTAGACTTTTGATTGCTGCCAGTGCTTCTCTACCCACCTCTGTCTACCCCTCCCCTTCTTGATTTTCCTGAAACTCACTATGTAGACCAGACTGGCCTTGAATTTACAGAGGTCCCTCTGCCTCTGTCTCATTAGTACCACTTTTACTTTCCTAACCCATAGATTGAAGAATTAGAGAATTCAGTGGTTTTTGTTTGTTTTTCAAGACAGGGTTTCTTTGTATAGCCCTGGCTGTCCTGGAACTAGCTCTGTAGACCAAGCACCCTGGCATAGAACTGCATAGAAATGCATTTGCCTCTGCTCCCAAGTGCTAGGATTAAAGGCATGTACCACCCAGCTGAATTCAACCTTTTAAAGTATATGGTTGATAGACAAGTTATGTCCTTTGAGAAGAAAAAAAAATCTAGGGATAATTTAAGTAAGCAAAGTAAATTGCAAAATATATAATGAGTCTTTCATTTCTATTCTTTAGAGAATATTCAAACAAATTCCAATAAAAACATCCTTTTATGACAGATTTATAGCAATTTTTTTCTTCTAGGCACTGACAATTTTTTTAGGTTTGTTAGAGTTTTATTTCACATATGTATACAATTATTTTGATCTTACTTATCCCTATTACTCTCTTACCCCTTTTCACACTGAAGAATATGTCTCCCCTGGCAACAATTAACTGGGTCCTGAGTTGTTTTTAGTTCAGTATTAGAGTACTTGCCTAGCATGCATGAGGTGCTGGGGATTGGTCCACTGCTATCTCAGCACTATATGAGTGGGTAAGATATGGGTGTGCAGGGAGGAAGAACAGTCACAGTAGAGTAACTATTGGAAATACTCTAACTAGTAGGTGCTATATATGAGAATCTCTCTCTCTAAATCAAAGGAGAATAGGGATTCTAGACAAGGCAAGAAAGAATATAAAGCAAAAGCATCAAAGTCATAATGGCTATAACCTTAGGTCAGGGTGCAACAAAGTGAGTCACTTTGTAGTTTGAATTTAATGTGTTATGGTGATACTTTACCTGTGAACAGGATATAGTTATAAAAATGTTTTAAAAGCTGGCAAGATAACTTAGTTGATAAGGTGCTTGCTGCCAAGCCTGATGACCTGAGTTCAATTCCTGGGACCCACATGATGGAAGAGAGAACTGACTTCTGCAAGTTGTCCTCTAATTTCAAGTGTATGTACAATACATTAAAGAAAAAAACATACTAAAAATGTGTATAAAACAAAGTATTGAGAGACTGGTGAGATAACTCAAGAGGTGAAGGCACTTGCTCCCAAGCCCTACCTGAGTTTGGTCCCCAGAACCCATGTGGAGGAAGGCAAGAGCTGGCTCCTTCATGTTATCCTATTCCCTCTATACTTGTGCCCTGGTAATGCACCCCCTTCTGGGTGGATGGGTGGGTGGGTGAATGTGTGATTAGGCTGGAGGTGTAGCTTAGTTGGTAAAGTGTTTGCCTAGCATGCATGAAGACTTGAGTTTGATCCCCAATACCACAGCACTAGGGATGTGGGGGCAGGAGGATCAGAAGCTCCAGATCGTGCTTAGCTACATAGTGAGTTGGAGGCCAGCCTGAGCTATATGAGACTGCTTCTAAAAATGCAGTTACCAACATTTATGGTACACGGGGCTGGATGGGGGGGTTAATTACAAATTTCTTTATATTTTGGCTTATAAGTCCTTCAGTATTCAAGGTATAAAATTTGTATGCTCATAAGAAGTTAATTACAAAATATAGATAGTATAGTTTAAATGCTTCCCCTTGGAGTGAAAGAAGAGTAAAATTTAACAGGAAGATCATGTTTGGAAAGATTTTGTTTTTAGTAGATTAAATGTTTCTGGGATTTTGATGGGCATGCCAATTTTTGAGTCTGTCAGACAAAACATTTAGAAATCATTTCTTGATTCTATTTGAATCCATGAAATCTTGCATTTGTATCACTGGGAATCTCATCCAATTCAGCTGTATAACATCTTTATTGTCCTGTGGTGTGGCATGCAGTGTCAGCTGAATATCCCTGTGAAAGGACTGTTTGCCACTCATGGTGTCTGCTGGTTTTCACAGTGTCATCGCTTGAATTACTGCATAGGACCTGCTATATAAAATGAAATGTAGAATGTAGATTTGTCAGGAACAATAGCTGTTTGGTTTACTATCGTAAAGTGGGTTTTGTATGGAAGTTGGGCATGGATAGGTAATTTTGAAGTTCAGTAGTAGAACTAGGATGAGGCAAGGGAACAAAACAACAACGACAACAATTAACAGACAGTGCAGTTTTCTTCTGTCCTGCAAGCAAAGTGTGTTGTGTCTTCAGTAATAGGGTTTTACAATTTGGTTCTATTAGGCAATCAAGACTGATGACAGTAGCTTGTGTTTGAAGGATTTCTCTGACCAATAACTCATGGGGAGGTATTCCAGGACTGGCTGAGATAAATCGTGAACCTCTTAATGATTAGACATTTAAGATGAGCCTAATGATGTTGAGAGCAATGTGTTTTCATAGGTAGAATTTGGTCAGGTTTACTGGCCTATAGTGAGTCTTTGTAGAACAGTCCCCAAATCTCATGTTTTAGGTCATGATGAGGAACCCCTAACTGCTGTGGGTCAAAGTCTGTTCCATTCATGACACGTCTGTGAGTCTTGTTCCAACATAAGGTAATATGCTTGGGAGTTTATAGGAATAATCAGAATTTCCATGTCAGAATGCAGAATTAAGAAACTGGTTGTGATAGGAATTCAGTTTTAATTCCAAAGACTATTTTAGTATACTGTTGAGAAAATAACAAGTATGTTTAGTTTTTTTTGGATTAAAAAAAATGTACCTAAGCAACATCAGAAGCATATTATCAAGTAATTAAGAAGAGGAGATAGTTTTTTGTTGTCAATTGTTTTGAGAAATACATGTATGCTCATGCACATTTACTCTCACAGTTAAGTTGCTTAGAGCTACTTTTGAAAACTCACCCAAGATTAACTTGACCCATGGTTAAGATTTGCTGTTTACTAGGTAATGTCAATTAGGGAAAAGCACTGGTTAAATGTAGCTGTTAGCCAGGTGATGTACCTAGGATGGTATTGAGCTGAACTAGTAGATATGGGATACTACATAAGCAACGTGAATGAACTATCCACAGTATAACTAGAGCCAGGAGCCCTGGCCAGGGCACCAGAGGAAGTGCAGGCAGTGCCTTAGAGTAGTGCACTTGGAGAGAGAGCTGGGGACTGAAGGCATGTTGTGTCTTCAGGGGCTTGGAGGCTATGGAAAAAGAAAAGTTTGGTTTACTTCCATGGGCAGAACCAGGAGCAGTACTATTAGTGTTGGGTCTTTGGTCTGACATCTAATTCAACCTTAAATAGTCTAATTCCCATGAGATTGACATAGTGCTTCACACCCAAGCGTGTTTGCTTCAGTATTGACTGGTACATTATTTCAACGTCAGTTAAAAACAAAACAAAACACACTGATCACTAAAAGGCAGCCAAGAGAGACAAAGCAAGTATCAGAACCAGACTTAACCTGGGACTTTTAAAAATAATTGGTCCAGGAGTTTAACAAATGATTAATATGCTTAGGGTTCTAATGGGTAAAGCAGACACCATGCCAAATTGAGCAGATAATGTAAGAGAGGTAAAAGTGGCTCAAATAAAAACAAGATAAAAATTCCCCAATTTTTATCGACAGATGACTAACAGTAGAGGGCAGCCATGGGTGATTGGTGAGCTTGTGGGAGGCCAATGAGAATTTCTTAAACAAATGCGGAGTAGAAAATAAACGGGAAGACACAAAATGAAACCCATAAATAATACATCCAAGAATGGAGACAGTCTTGTTTCTTTCCTGGAATACCAGAAGAGAAAAGTAGAAGAAATGTGAAGCCACAATGACTTAACAATTTCCAGATGAGTGGTAGAAACCTAACCCCTAATCTAGGGAAACTAGAATGTCAGGCAAGCTTAAGAGAACAAAATGCAGTTTAAACCTAGACAGATCCTGCTTATATTGCAGCACCAGCAAGAAAACCTTGGAAAGAAACCAGAGGAGGAATACATGCAAAACAGAAAGGCACTGGACTTTGCAGAGTTGTTCAGGCAAGGTGTGAAGGGAATCCAGTAATGATGCCTAGTATTCAGGAAAGCTATGGTAAAAAAAGTTGAAAGACCCACTGACCTGGGGTTTTCTGTCAAAAGACATTTGAGCAAAGAAAGTGAGTTTGCTGTTAGAGGTGATGGAGTGATGAGATGAAGTAACAAGAACATGGAAAGGTTGGATCCAGTGTTGACGTGAGTGAGATCTGTATGACCGACTCCGAGGGCAGCTTTATGCAGAAATTCCCTCTTGGTGCTTAACTCGTGGTATCAGCATGTGGAGGATACAACAGAAATGTAGTATAGATCTTTATACAAAATTTTTATTCCAAACATGAACCCAGGCTCATCTTTCTGGCATCTTTATTAAAAGCTGTAAAACAAGATTCTGTGGGGCATCCTGTTTAGATGTCATATTGTACGACATTTGAAAATCCCAAGGTAATATGTTATAGTAGCAACAATATAGTATATGTTATAGAAAATGCACTGAGAGACTAAAAGAGACACAAAAATATTTCAAGCTAACAAATGATGTCAACTTCATTTCGTCATCACTATGTGTAGAAGCAGGTCATTGCTGTAAGTTGTATCTTGCTTTTGAGGTTGCCTGGTTACTGAAGAAGTCATCAGTGTTGTACGCTGCCTGTCAACCCCTGGCCACCCTTTTTATTCTGTAAAACTTAATGTCTATGTAGGAGACAGTGGTGACTCTGTGCTGCTGAAAAGGAAAAAGTCCCAGGTGTTTAATGGCAGGCCTGTTGGTCCAAGTCGTCATTGTCTCCTTGGCTCTTGAGTTGGGAGTCAGGACTGCTAACCCTTTTCAGTGGCAGTCCTGTAGGTGATTTCGCTTGGAAAATATTCAGAATACCCATAAAATTAATTCCAGGTCTCAAGAAACAGATTGGCATAGTGGGCAAGCATAAGGACTGAACCAGTCTGTATAGATTTGTGTTTCCTTTTCTTCAGTTGTCAGGTTTTTTTTAAATAAGCAATCCACTTTTATTCATTTTTTGATGACTCTTCTAAGGGAAATTTTATTTTCAATCCCAGTTTTAATTTCTGAAAATGGGTAGGCATAAATAAGGTTACATTATGATGGTGTAAGTTTGTCTAGCCCAGATATAATTAATCTCCATTGTAGTTTTGTTTCTTCCTTTTTTCCTCCTATCATAGTTCTCTTTCAACTTTCCTTTCCTCTCATCTCATCTCCTCTCCCCTCCCCTCCCCTCCTCTCCTCTTCTTAGCTTTCCTCATTTTCTACTTTAACGTGGGTACTTGGGGGAAACTTTACTCGGTCAGAGTCGGGCAAGACAGCCGTACTAAACACTAGTTAGCCCCCAAACTACCAGTTGTCGGTTTTGAGTGAAGATTCTTACTGGTTGTGACTTAGTTTCATCATCTGTAACATGTAGTCTCCACCTTAGAGATTAAATGAAGGGTTTAGAGTAATGACTGGCGTTTTGGGGTTGGGCTAGAGTGTGCTCAATGAAATATGTTGAGTCCATAACAGAATTTAAATGATCAGATATCAGCTTAATGATACATGCACAGAAAACTACAGAGATGAACTGACCAGTCAGTTTTATTTATGTATCTGACCCTTCTGAAATTCTATGGAAATAATATTCCATTTTCTCCATCTTTAAGAAATTTTGTGGAGAAAGTCTTTGACGATTGTGCTAGGATGTTAATGTTCTGAAAGAGTAGAGATGCTTATGTTGGTTATTGCCAATCTTGCCATGTTATTCTTAATAACAGTGGAGATAGCAGTTGCAAAGGGAGGAACGGACGTGTGTGAGCCTGTTTTCGTAGCGTTCTGAAATCTGTTTAAGTTGCTTTCAACAGGTCACAAAACCAGCTCACGGGAATCAGCTTTGGGGTTCCTGGTTTGGTGTAGTACTCTTTATAACACAGCAGAAGTGTCCCAAGAAGTGGGTGGGGTTTTAATAGGCAGGTCCTTCCCACTGCTCAGCCTTCTTGGCATCTGGGGGATTCAGTGGAAATTCTCCATTTTTTTGTTTTTAGGGTTTTTTTTTTTCATATGTTTTCTAAGAAAAATGTATTTTATTTAGTTACGTCTTGAGACCAGATATCACTAGTTCAGGCCAGTCTCAGTCCTGCCTTACTCTTCCCAGGTCCCGAAGGCACACATATGTGCTACCACATCCAGTTCTTTTGTGGGTTTTTGTTTGTTTATTCTTGTCACAATTGTGTATGAAGAGGGAGGGCAGGAGTAGGACCATCTTTAAGAAAGGGTGATTACATGTACAAGTCGAAAAACATTTAAGCCAGCCAGGCAGTGTTGATGCATGCCTTTAATCCTAGTACTCGGGAATCAGAGGCAGGCAGAGTTTGAGGCCAGCGTGGTCTACGGAGCAAGTCCCAGGACAACCAAGGCTACACAGAGAAACCCTGTCTGGGAAAACAAGAACAAGAAGTGCTTTAAATCAGTAAGAGTTTTAGAACAGCTGTATGAGACCTAAAATAACATTTTCCCCCCACCTCTTAAAGATAGGGTCTCCAGAACTCTGTTGCCCAGGCTGGCCTGGTACTCACTGACCAGGCTAGTTTTGAATTTTAGGCTGCTTTGCCTGTGCCATCTAAGTGCTGGGATTATAGTGTGCGTGACCACACCCAGCCTGGGCAGTTTATTCTTCTAGCTCAGTGCTTCTCAGCCTGGGGGTCACCTAAGACCATTGGAAAGCATATTTATATTAAAATTCATAACAATAGCAAACGTATAGTAATAAGGTAGCAATGAAAATAATTTTATGGTTGGGAGTCACCACAGCAAGAGGAGCTGTATTAAAGTGTCCAGCGTTAGGGAGACTGAGAACCACTGAATCTAGCTGCTTGTTTTGAGCTAATTCAGATGCTACCGAAGGATATTAATCACATAGCACCTCTTGATTTGAAAGTTCAAGGTTCTTTAAGCATCATGGATCTGTAAAACAGATACCCTTATTTTCTGAAGAGAACATGGGGACTTGGATGATCAGGTAGAAGATTAGGATGGCAATGGTTTATCTCAAGTCTCCTGGCTTCATGACTCATTGTTCTGCTTGTTACCATAAGAAAAGTTGACATGGGAAAACTGTCCTCTCCAGTACAGATGTGGAGCTTAGAAACAATCCAGTACTATTTAGAGTTAGAACAAATAAGCTTTGAAAGGTGAGCACATAGGAAATCTGCTGTGCTGGAGTAGGCAGTGTTGGTGGCTGTAGTTGGTCAAGATAGAGTTTATGAGGTCATCTGGAATATTCAGTATATAGTAGGCATTGACTGCAGAGATCTAGTTAAGGCTGATCACATCATCTAAGGGACAGGTTTGAGCCCAGGCCTTCAGCATAATAGAATCTTGTAAAATCTGAACTTTAACTCAGTGGTAAAGCATGGCAAGATGAAGGCTCCTGTTGTCAAAGATGACAGGCTTACCTTAGTGCGTAGGTGGAAGGATGGTCAGACACCAAAATAGCTCTATAACATTGAGTTAGTTTCCCCACCTTGTGGGCCTAGCCCATAACAAGAGCGCCATCTTCCAGCCTTAACCCGTTGTTTGTTTGAGATGGGATCTCTGTAGCTGTGCCAATTCTGGAACTCTGCATAGACCAGGCTGGCCTCAAACTCAGAGTTCCTGCTGCCTCTGTCTCTTTGCTGGGATTAAAGGTATGTACCACACCTGGCTTATTGGTATGATTTTTAAGGATGGAGGACATGGATTGAGCCAGTGGTGGTGAGCTTTGTATGATGCTGGAACTGAAAAGACTGCAAGCTTAAGGGTTGTGGGGATGAGACTGGCAAGTGAGCCAGAGATGTGGGCCTTTGTGAGTAAGCAGACTGGCGGGACATTGGAGACCAAGCTTCAGAGTATAGGCTGCCTGAGGAGTCAGTTCTGTTCTTCCTACTGTGGGAGGTGAAACTCAGATCGGTACACGATTGCTTAGGTTTTCTCTAGTGGAGATTTTTTAGGGAGTTAGCTTAGATATTTGAAGTAAATAGTGGTATATGCTGTTTTTGATAAAGATATAAAGGATGATACAGCCAAAGTTTGACAGATAGTGATTTAAAATTAGGAAAAAAATGTTATGAGGAAGAAGGTTTCTGAGAAAGCTCATATCTTTTCAAAACTAAATGTCTTCTGTGTGTGCACATATTTGTGTGTGTGCCATGTTGCATGCATGGAGGTCAGAGAACAGTGTGGGGCTAAAGTTGTAGAGTAATTTAATGGTACATGAAAAAAAAGTGGGTTATACTTAGTAGGTGGAGGGTTATTTTCAGTTTTGATTAAAGATTTAAATATACAGGGTTACAAAAATCCCAGAATGTCAAATACAAAAATGTCAGCATTACTGTCCATGTTTAGTTCTTTGTTTTCACACACACATCCTATTTGAAGCATATGCGCTAGGATAGTGTTAGGTGTTTTACACTTTTAAATTTTTATTTATTTATTTGGGACGGTGTCCTTTGTCACTCTGGCTGGCCTAGAACTCACTGTGTACATTAGGTTGGTCTTGAATTCACAGAGGTCACCTGCTACCCCTTCCTGGGTGCAGGGACTAAAGATTCCACTATACCTGAGTGTACTTCAATATTTAAAACCAGCTATCCAGGGCTGGAGAGATAGCTCAGTGGTTAAGAGCACTGCCTGCTCTTCCAAAGGTCCTGAGTTCAATTCCCAACAACCACATGGTGGTTCACAACCACCTGAAATGAGATCTGGTGCCCTCTTATGGCCTGCAGGCATACATGCAAGCAGACCACTGTATACTTAATAAATAAATATTAAAAAAAAAACAAACCAGCTATCCAGTCAGTAAAATAAGATAAGATGGAAAAGAGTAGAATTTGTAGAGAAAAGGATTCAAGTTGTTTTTCTTTGGTTAAGGTCACTCTGGGGGTTGGAACTTAGGCTACACAGTGAAATTATCTCAGAAACAGCAAGATGTTCTGGTAGTTCATTGTGCCTTTCCCTCTTTCAAATACAATGTTTTACCAGTTACTGATGAGTGAACCCAGGGCTTTGCATGCTAGGCAAGCACTCTGCCACTGAGGTACACCGTTAACCCCCTCCAAAATTGATGTTTAGAAGTATATAGTTAGAAATCTATTCCCCTGCTTCTAAATGTTCCTGCCATGGTGATTTGCACCTTTGGTGCTCTAAGATTGTGTCCTTGGCAAGTAAAGAGTCGGCCCTTGGGCTGTCTGTCAGTGCAGCTTGCCATCATAGTTGGTTGATGTTCGTGGCTATCTGGTGCTTTGCAGCTAATGTGCCCAGTTCTCGTAGACACCCCCCCCGCATTTCCTAAGTGCTGTGGGTTATAGTAATCTGACAAACCCTCTGCCCTGCCAGGTAATTTTTCTACTTCTACAGAGGAGACTTAGAAGTACCAAAACTGCTCCCTGGTTGATAATATTTTAGGCATCAAAAATGTAGGCAAGTGGCTCACAATTTTGGCTGCTAGCATCATTTGGGAGGCTTTTTACAAAATTCATATGATCTAGACCCCTTTTCAGATATTCTGAAATACTGATGTGTAGTGGGGCCAATAGCTTTCTTTTACAAGTCAGGTGGGTTCTTAGAAATCCCAAGGAGAATGAGGTGTGCAGCCAGCACTGAGATACACTGAAGAGCATGCTTACTCTTTTGTTCCCACTGCAGGCCTCTGTTGGCTAAAAGAATGTGGGCATTTCCACATGCTATCCTGGGGAACTTAACTGAGGATGTCAAACCTTCATATCTGCCACAGAGAGTGATCTCTTCTGCTAAACCAGATGATCTTGATTGACCTCTAGATTCTCATTCCTTGGGGTACTGGTTGCCAGCCTTTTTAAACCTTTGTTTTGGTGCCCAATTTGGTGAGCTGTATAACCCATTTGAAGCTAAATGTTTTAAAATACGTAGAAGAAAATGTATACCATTACTTCAAGTTGCATTCAAGTGCGGCTATCAGAATTTCAGAGTGTATAATAATGTATCACTTATTAGTAACTTATTAAAACAGTAATAAATGGAGATAGTAAGAAAAGACGCTGGGGCTGGGATTGTAGCTCCATTGGTAGAGTGCTTGCCTAGTGTACACAGAGCCTGAGTTCTTCTCCAGCAGCACATAAAACCTGAATGTGCTGGTGCATGCTGTCATCCTAGCACTCAGGAGGTGGAGACAGCAGGCTCAGACGCAGATCATCCTCAGCTACACACTGGACCATGGTCAGCTGAGGTTACATGGAACCATCTCAAGTCTACCATCACCAACAGAACTATAATGTATTATGAAGCAGCTGGTTTGTATTGGAGACAAAGTCCCAGTTTACTGATAATGCTGCAATAGTTTATTGCCAGCAGTCACAGAAAAGAATTTGAAGTTTTTAAGGAAAAGAATTTGAAGAATTTAAGGAAGCATAATATTTTGATACAAAGTAGTGTTGTTTCATTATGTTGTTTTCATGCATGGATTTAATACACTTTTATTCAACCCCTCTATTGCCTCTGTAGCCTTTTTGACTAAAACTCAACAGTGGAATGTTCTTTTATTTGGCATTAACTGAATAATACACTCTCTGCAGAGATCAGTAGAACACTAGATTGCTTTTTCATTATGAAAGCTAACAAGAGTGGTTTGTCGTTGCAGGAATATAAGCGCAAGTTAGCCAGAGTTTCCCTGGTTCGCAAAGAACTCAGAGCCCGGATCCAGAGCCTGCCAGACTTATCTCGATTGCCCAATGTCACTGGCAGTCATGTGCACCTGCCCTTTGCTGGGGACATCTACAGTGAAGATTAATGGCCACTCTCTTCCAAGGCCAGGACTTTGCCAGACGTGGAGACAGGTTAGGTGAATAGTCCTGCAGAGTTATTTTTGTATGTTTTCAGAGAATGGTACAAGAAATGACAAGGAATTATAAAATGGTTTAAATGTTGGTTTGTTTACTCTTTTATTAGTGAGTTAACATGACTTAGTTAAAACCAAGTGATTTCTGTGTATTAATGAGCCTAAAATAGTGCTTATTTTCAAAAGATCTTTTTGTAAGTTTTGTCTTTTGATGTTTTTTGAGGCCTTGTGAGAAATTCCATGTTTCTGTTTCTTCATGTATTTTCAATTGTTTTTCTTTATTTTTTTCAGTATCTAATCACTGTACACTATCTAATTCCTAAGAGAAGAACTGATCAAGAGCTGATGTGAGACTGTATTATGGTATTGTTAGGACTTGATTATAGACGAGACTAAATGTTTCAACCTCACCTTTACCCTTCTTACCACCCAAATATTGCTTCTCTGTGTCCTCATGCCTTTGAATTTTTTATTTCCTAGAGGTCAGTAACTTAACCCTAGACATGGGTGTCACATGGAGGGTCAGATTACAGCCTATGGAGCGTTTTTCCATAGCACTGCAATAACTCCACCCCGAAGGCCAGCCCAGGATAAAGGCCTGCTCAGTAAACTCCCTTGATTATACTGTAGAACTGAGTGCATTCAGTGCTTTGAGGACGATGTAAGTTTTGATGTCCTACCAAGAGTACAGCTGACTGCTTCTGTCAGGTCCGTCATCATGTGTTATTGGTCCCTTTAACAAAACACCAGCCATGGGGAGTAAAGGAAACCTCAGAAAGTGACATGCTTATTCCCTCGTCCATATAATGTAAAATAGCACTTAGCTTAAGTAGCTCAAGAATTCAGTATCCATAATACTCAGTTAAGCAGCCTGAAACATTTTATTTCCTTAAAGTTTTTGAATAACTATGTATTTGGGAATTAAGCAATGCTACTACAGGGTAGATCTGGTGAATTTTATACTTGTATGTTTACAGATGTACATATAAAGCAAATGTACCTTTACTCGGTCCTGGTGTGTTAGAGCAGGTGCATGGTCTCCAGCTTTCTTTTAAGTTACATTGTGAACCTGCAGGTTTGTATTTGATAATGACAGGGAACTATTTTTCTCCTTCATTGCTTTGCATTTCTCGTAATCAGAGTCAAACTAGTTAGTTAATAGAACCCCTTTTAAGTTTCATGGGCCAATTATATCTTGCTACTCTGAATGGCTTCATTGTTTCTTTCTCAGTATTAAGAGATTATAGTTGAAATGAATTACATGTGAAGGATGACAGGTAATTTATCTTCAATAGTCAGTAGGTTGGGAAACAGTGCTTTTAACAATCTGACCTCTCTCCCAGCAGTTCTGTGTATAGCATCATCCATATCCTGCATGTCCAGTGCTTCCAGTGCTTTAGACAGCTTTTGGGAGTTAGGACACATTTCCTTGTAGAAGCTATAGCAGGTTCCCTGTGCACACCACTGAAGCTCAGCTGGGAGCCAAATCCACTTGACCACAGATGTACTTAACCTGTACTGTGGCTGAGGAGTGGCTCATGGCACATCCTGAGCAGCATTTGTTTGTCACAGGAAGGGGTTTGTGTGTGGCAGCCAGCCTCTCCCCTGACAGTAGGGTGTCTGCCAGTGCTGCTGTCTTTTCCCTAGGTGTAGGGATTGAAGAAAAGATTCAGCAAAGGAGGGTGGACAGATGCACATTTCACACCCTGTTTTGAAAGTATGCCAAGTAAGTTAGTTTTTCTTGTTGTTGATGTTTTTGGAAGCAGAAGTTTTGTGTGTTAACTTATTTTCAGTATCTTGAACTTATTTATGATTTGCTGACATGGTGATTTATCCATCCAAAGTAGATACTTTTTTCCCTTTAAAACTAATTTATAAACGGTGTACTCTTGGGAAGATACAAAGTCTTTTAGAAGTTTGCTGAAATATTTTCACCATGAAGACAGACTTAGATACTCTTTTGATGCCAGTATCTGATCTAAATATTTATGATAAAATGTATTATTTTTTTAAAGAGCTTGATGAGATCTGTGATAAATGCTAGTACTTAAAACCCGAGTCCCACAAACCCCAGTTGTTAGGTAGCTCACTGACAGAACACCAACTGTACAGCATGTTCTAGAAGTAAGTTTTCCAGCCTCAACAATAGTTAACATGGTAAAGCCTTAGGAGATGGTCTAAGCTGGGTGTGGGGGTGCACGCCTTTAATCTCAGTACTTGCGAGGTAGAAGTAGGATCTCTGTGAGTTTAAGGCCAGCCTGTTTGTTCTACAGAGTTCTATGTGGTGAGATTTGTGCCATTAGTTTCATGGTGAGACCCTGCCTTAAAAGAAAAAGAAAGGAAGGAAGGAAGACAGACAGACAGACAGACAAACAGGTTTAGGTGAGGGTATGAAATACCGAACTCTAAATCATGCACATTTTCTCTACCATGCATCTGAGGTGTGAGAGCAACCTGGCCTAGCCCTCAGGGCAAAGTGAGTCACATTTGCAGCAAGGCCCTATGCTGTGAATGGACACCCTCCTTTTTTCTCCACAAACAGTGCAGAGAGCTGTCTGCAGTGGCAGTTTGAACAGATTCCTGGTGCCTCTCTGCTCCTGCAACACTACAGTAAGTAAAAGAACCACAGGGGGAACTGGGAGCCTGGAAAGGAGCTGTGCTCTGTGCCAGCCTTCCCTGAGGAAATCCACCCCTGCAGGTGTGTGATAGCGCTCCACAGCATTCTGAATCAGGGCTTCTCTTTAAGAAATCCCTTAGAATCAACAAAAGCTAGGATGATCCAGCCATCATGATTTTCAGAGTTCAAAGAATGTGGTTGGTCCACTGTCACTGTCACGTGAGCAGTGTCACGGTGTGTTCATGGACTGGTCTGAGAAGTCTGGAGAGGACCAGGACAGTGACTGGGAGGCAGGAGGCCTTCCTGAATTCCTACTCTGATGGACAGGATGTGAAGTAACACAAAACCCCACTTTACCAACTGGTAGGAATTACTCCTAAAGATGAGCTGTGCTTCCCAGGTGTGCTCTACAAAGTTGCTAACAGTGTGGACTCGGCTCTCCTGTACAGAAAGGGAACGTGTCACTTAATGGATTTGGTTATACAGAGCTTTTGTTGCCATCTACAGTCAGTCTGAGGTGACAGGAGCACATGGGAAGAGGACTCTCCCTGTCTTTTACAAACCCTTTAGCTGTATCTGATGACAGTATAAGATATTAATAAAGTTTTATGTTCTTTTTGAAGAGTTTTTGTGCGTGTGATTTCTTTTCCTTTTCCTTTTTTTGGTGAATCCAGTTGATTGCATAAAGGACAGAAAGGCATGGGGCTAAAGGGAGGGAGTTGGCAAAGTCCTGGAAGTGTCAGTGAAGCAGAAACTACAAAAAGGGGTCTCTGTACTTGGTCAGTAGTCCAGACTTGTAGGACTATGAGTATTACTATGTCATTTGTTAAGTTGCAGATAGCTGAGTGCCAAATTCTTTTTTTTTTAAAGCTTTTTAAAGAACAGTGTTCAGCCTCCATGTATGCCTGCAGGCCAGAAGAGGGCACCAGATCTCA
>LOJH01004586.1:2757-35642 GCA_001685095.1 Ellobius talpinus | reverse complement strand
GCCAGGGGGATTTTGACGATAATTGGCTATAAAATTAGCCTTCCTTGCATGAGTTCTCAACTCTCTGTCATCTAAAGTAGGAGTAGAGTGCATTAAATTTGTGTCTCGGCATCGTCTACCTTCTGAGGTACTAGGCATGTGTGACTCCTGAGCTATGGGACGCTGCACATTCAATGTGAGACTTATGCAAACTGCACACTGGAACATGACTAAGTGCATACTTAATATGTTGATAAAATTCAGGAAATCAATGCTATTACATAAAAAATACATGCTTTATATAAAACTTAGGTGGTACCTTCAACTCCCTCTGGAAATGAATTAGTTTTTGATTTGATTTCTTGACAGATAACTTGCAAGAACCTTTGATTAAAGGGTAAATATTTAACCATTGTTTACTTTTCATTTACACTTTTGAAAAAGATTTACTTATATTTATTTTATGGGTGTTTGACTAATAGACATATATGAACCACATTCATGCTGTTTTCACAGAGGCCAAAAGATCAAAACAAATCCCTGGAACTGGAGTTAGAGATGGCTGTGAGATATGGGATTCCCTTCTGTATTCTATGAGTATGTTTCATTGCAATTGGTTAATAAAGAATATGCCTTCAGCCAATGGATTAACAAAATATAGCCAGGCTGGAAAAGATGTATATAGAGAAAGTAGGCAGAGTGTAAGAGAAAAGCCAAGCAACTGTCAAAGGAGACAGATCAAGATGGAAACTTACTGGTAGGCCAGAGTCACATGGCAATACACAGATTAACAGAAATTGATTAATTTAAGATATAAGAGTCAGGCAATAAGAAGTGTGAGCTAATATGCCAAGCAGTATTGTAATAATAGTTTCTGTGTGATTATTTTGAGTCTGGGTGGCCAGGAAACAAATGAACAAGCAGCCTCTGCCAATAGTTATGAGCCTCCTTGTGATGCTGGAAACAAAATTTGGGTCCTCTGAGGAACAGGAAGTGCTCTTAACCACTGAGCCATTTCTCTAACCACTAGTGTATAATGTTTTCTAAAAATTAGAATGAGTACATCAATACTGTATTTGTCATATATGTGAGTGCTTTGAGTAAACTGTGTTAAATAAAATACCATTAACTTTTCATTTATTGTTTCTATATGTAAAATTATAAAGTTTAGATGTGGTTGAAAGCACTCTATTCCATGGCATTTTTGAAAGTTGTGAAGGTTGGAAGAGGCCGCTTGTTGGTTCCCGGCCGCTTAGCCCTGAAATAATCACACAGAAACTGTATTAAATAAATCACTACTTGGTTGATTAGCTCTAGCTTCTTATTGGCTAACTCTTACATAGTAATTTAACCCATTTCTATTAATCTGTGTATCAACATGTGGCTGTGGCTTACCGGCTAAAGTTCCATGGCTTCTCCTTGACTCTGCCTCCTTTCTCTCAGAATTCAGTTTAGTTTTCTTGGCCTACTTAAGTTCTGCCCTATCAACAGGCCTAGGCAGTTTTCTTTATTCATTAGTGGTAATCACAGGAGACAGAAGGGAATCCCACATCAGAGGTTTGTATAAGAAAATCTTCATCTTTGAATGAGGCAGAGTGGAATCGTAGCATAGAGGCCATGCCATTCCAATCCAGAGTCATCATCTAACCAAAGATGAGAATCATAGCTATCCTGTAGGTCCCATGAAAAGGCAAGGTGGCAGTGTATAAAAGGTCCTTATTACAGAAGTTAGGCTGGAAACACTCCCTGGGAGCATCCATTCATGTTAGAAGGAAAATGCTTTGGTAGTGGTAGTGTTAAGATGGCGTTGACAACAAGAATGTGTGTCCCAGGTGCTAAGAACCATTTCTGAGGAAGTAACCTACTAGAAATGCAGTGAATACAAGCATAATGTAAGGCATTAAAGCATCAGGATTCTTTACTGGTCCCACCACCAGGAACAAGACGGCTTTTCTTAGCTATTCACTTGTTGTCACCTGATTAAGGGATAATGTGGACCTCATGATGATGGCTGACACAAAGCTTTAAAGAGGGTTTATAAAGTCAAAAACTAGGAGTTAAGTAATAGTCAATGTTCATGAAGATCACTGGATATATACTCTAAACACAGAACACATGACCATGCTAAACAGTTGAATAGGTTCACACCTCCCCTCCCCCATGGAATATCTATGTGGGAACCAAAACATGGCTTCATTTGATTTTCATGTCTTCAGTTCTGTCAAAGGAAGAGAAACAGAAAATCATATTCAATTATGAATAAAATATCCACAATTGCAATAGATGGTAACAAACACTCACTCCAGGATCAGGCCAAGTGTTCCAGTGATCAGGCTTGTATCATCAGAAGGGGACATAGATGCTCAACATAATTGAGCTCAAATTAACCAAGTTTGAACTTCAGCATCTTGATATGTGGTCACAAGTCCTAGGTTTGTCAAATGTTTCATACTTAGAAATCACATTTTAGAGCAATCTTCCCAACTGAAAATACTGTTTGAAATCATAAAGCAGGCATGCCAGATAAAACATGTTCGTGGGCCCAACTGGAACAAAGTTCACCAGTTACCATTTGGTTTAGATGCAAATGTTTTGTTTGATGGAAAGCACTATCCTTTTCTTGTTCTTATTTCTTCCTCCATTTTATGCCTTCAAATATTTTTGAGAAATATTGTAAAATATGTATATTGTTGTGGGAACCCCTTCAGCCAATAGCCTTTTAGATACCAGCCCATTTGGGGCATAGTCTGAAGTACTATAAGGCAAACAAAAAGCGTTTGCAGCCCCTTTTTCTACTGAAGTTGGTTCCCAGTTTCTAGCACACACAGAGTATTATAATCTATATCCTTACTGTGACTTTTATCCCTAAATAAATAAACCTTTGTTATATTCCATTCTGGGCTATTGTGGAACTCTTTAATAGACGTACATTATAGCATCCAATGTCGGGCTTGAACCCACGACCCCAAGATTAAAAATCCCACTAAGATTCCAACTGACTAAGCTAGACCTCTTTAATATGCCTACACACACATACACACACAAATACCTATATATATACATGCATGCATACATACATACACACATACATACACACACATATATACCTAAGTCATAGACTTGTAGTATAAAGAAGTTAATCAGTAAATTTCAACATTGAAATACATAAAAAGCAAAATAAACAGCTCCAGTCTAGCATGAAATTTGAAGTGTAAAGTTGAGGCAAGATCAACACACATGTACAACATCCCATAGCACACTACACATCACACACATACCCATGAACACAATGCTATCATACACATACATACACACACAGACATACAGACACACAACACACACACACACCTTAAAACTGCTGTTTGCTTTTCTTAGTAAGAATATGAAAGAGATAATGACTTGTGAACGCTCCATTTGAGGGGTGATTGTACATTTGGTTGGATGGTTCCATAAAGTTTTGCCATCTTTTTAGCTCTCTTGGGTCCACAATCACAATACAAATGATATAATAGAAGCAAATAATGAATTACCAAACATTTAAGGAATGTTAGCTTTTTAAAAGAAATATCACTGACACACACAGGAAATGTAAAGAGCAGTTCAAAAGGAAGAGCTTAATATTACACACTAACCGTGATTTAGCAATGTAAAATTATACACACTGCCATTAAAATCAAGCTTTGGAAATTAGTCATAAGCAGGAGGTAGCTCAGTAGGGCACCACTTTGTGTATTAGCTTTGGTTGCCATCCCTAGTCACAACAATGAACATTCATCTCTGTATAACACTTGTATAAGGGCTTGGTTTGTTTTCCTTTTATATTCTGTACATGCAAAATAATAATCTTGTTTGGTCAATCCACATTGATTTAGTCAGGAAAAACATATGAAAATGTATAAAACTGTTTTTCTGATGGCCAGTGAAAATTAAATATCGAGTTGACTCGATTTTGATGATAATTTTGCTTAAATTTTCTTTGTGCTTTGAGGGGGTAATTGCACCTTTGTTTGGGTAATTCTATAAGGCAATACAATCTTGTTAGCTCAGCTGGACTCATAATCACAATACAAATGACAGACTACAAATTGATCAAGAGAGAGGGCTTGGGTAGAATGGAGCAGAAAGTTTGACACTATTAGGTTTTGTGAGGGGAAAAAAGCTTCCTCCTTAACATGGAAACCAATCTGAACAAAGAAAGAAGTCTTATAACATGGATTCTCTCTTCCCTGCAAGCCACAATGTCAGGATACACTTTTCTCCAATCCAAGTAGCTATACGAAATATTTTATAGAGCTAGTGTCATGATATTTTATACCATTACCTTCTGTCTACAAATGGGGCAGGATATCATAGGGTTCATCCTTTCAATAAAACTTTCACTGCAGGTGGAGTCCATACTCCCCCACCCAGCTGCCGATCTGAATGACAACATCGTCAGGACAGAATGGAGACTTCTGCAGGGTTTGCTTCTTTGTTATTTTTTCCACATCACAATAAAATCAAGTACTTCTCACAAAACATTGCCAGTATTCACTGAAATTCAGCAAAATAAATGTCGACTTATGTTTTGATATATTTTTAGTAAGAGAATATGTTTCTTTTACAAAGCCAAAAGAAAATAAAAGTTTTAACACGGTATTATTTATAAATGAACATATTTCTTTGTGGAAAGACATATTTGTACCTGTTACGAGAATGGTATTTGAAATGATTTTATAATTAATACATTCATTAAAGTTTAAACTGTTCGATGAATGAATGTTTATTATTCTCAGGAATTCACAGAAAATGAACACAGAAGCACTCCAATTTCTGAATTTGTGAGATATTGTGAACTAGAGGGGAAGAAATTTCCATACACAATCCACTGCACTCTGCTGAGTATTAAATATGGCCATGACATTTTTTTTTGATATGTAGCTCATCCTGCAAGGGCAAAAATGAATTCAAAATTTCTGTTTATGCAACATACTTAAATGTCATCTGATGTTAACGTGGAGTCTCGATTGATTTTAGGCTATAGTTTCACTTCCAAGTGAATGTCAAGGTCACCATTATCCTATTACTGACACTCTGAACCATCCATTTTCACCCTTGGCTATCCCAGTTAGACCCAAGGAAATGCAGACTTTCAACATTGTTTGGGATGATTACAGTATTCTGAGCATAGGAAATTGATCTGTCCTGTTTGTGCTGAATATTGATCAAGTGAAAGAGGTATAATGCACATACATGGAAAAGAATAACCTTTGCATGGCACCAAAAATATGAGGGTAGAGAAAATTGACAGAACGTAATAATGCGTCTCCCATAATTCTAACAAACACCAATATGACTCAGTAACTCATTTGAAAATAGACTAGCATGTGACATCCCCACCTAAGCTCTTCTTCACTGCATGAGCAATGATAATACAATGTGTCTGTCAAGCTTTATTAAAATTCGGCCATGCACTGATATTATATAACAGAATGTTCTTGTAACATTGCATCTTGGAAGATGGGACAAGAAAAGAGAAATCCTTGAACATTTCTTGAAATGTGTTTGGCCTGTGATATTCACACACCTGGGTTACCTCCTGTCTGCTCTCTGCATCTACTCTACATGGGGACATAATTACAGAATAACGTGTGTCCTAGATCGTTCTAGCAGGAACTGCATGTGTGCATTTAGAGATAAATATCCAATAATAGAGGCAACATTGGTATAATTTTTTTATAGCCACTTCTCTTTATAAAGCCATTTTTGAAGCACAGTTCTTTGAGTTAGAGCCTTGGCGTTTTATCATTTGGGTTAAAAAATAACTGTGATGTACTTTAATTGGCTACCAGTGGAGTCTCCCTATTAATAACAAAGACAGCTTGTCTGTTTGTAGCACACACATCCCATTGCCCCAGAGGAGTTCTGACTGCGGGGCATAAGTAAACAGTAGACATGCCACTCAAATTGATTTTACTAAGTTCATCATGGTGGTAAAAACAGACACTACATCTTGGGGGTAAAGTCTGGGCGTTAAAAAAATGGTAAAAAAAAACAAAGAAATAGACAAAAGATAAAAGCCACATGTATCAATGAAATCAACCAAAGTATGTCGAAAATTCTTTGCATTGTTCCAGAACAGTGTATTTCAAGCCTCGGATAATTTGTACAGCATCTTTGGGTGAGCATTTATACTTTCCAAATGTGTCAAAGCTGGATATCTGATACAGTTCCTTTTAAAGTCATGATATCGTTCCCTCTGCTTTAAAATCTCTTTTTCCTTATTTTATTTTACATACCAGCCACAGTTTCCATTTCCTCCTCTCCTCCCATTCCCTTCCCCTGCCACCTTCTGCCCCCCTCCACTCTTCCTCTGTCTCCATTCAGATGGGATAAGGTCTCCCTTGGGAATCAACAAAGCATGTCATATCAAATTAAGGCATGAGCAACTCCTCTGCCCCTGCATCAAGGCTGAGCTAGGCATCCCGCCATAGGGAACAGGTTTCAAAGAGCCACATCATGCAGCAGGGACAGGTCTTGGTCCCATTGCTAAGGATACCTTTCCAGCATATGAGATCAACAGTACTCTACTGATGGCTCCTTGCCCATCAGAGAAATATGAAGTTGCTACAGTGATGAAAACACAAACAAAAAAAATTCTTTCAATTTTTCCCCCGATTGCAGAGTAACACCAACCACAGAGATTTGCTAGTCTGTGAGCCTTGGTATAGAGATCATTTCTAGACAGATTAGACATCATGAAACCACTGCTATCATGCTAGGCTTAATGAAGCCACTGACACACTCACAACCACGCCTACGCTCTGCTTTTACTGTTCTTTCTCCTAAACCACTAGAGCCGCCAATTCTGTTGATTACAGCCATGTCCCCAAATTCTCTCTATGTCTTCCTTCTGGAAGGCACACTTCGATAGTCTTTGTATTTTCTTTGCTCTTCAAAATCTCCCTTAAATATATAAATACCGGGTAGTATGTCTGATCTTTGTCTCTCCTTTCCCAGGTTTTATGCCATCATGTTTCGCAAATAAACATTTACATATTGGTGATTCCCACACCCATCAGCATTAGGCTGTTGCTAAATGGAAACCAACTGGGTTCTCAAAGCCCTGCTTGATACTAGGTCACTGCTGGCTGGGGAGTTTGTTTCTCTAGAGGGACCCCGATATTGCTTGACACCTATTAGGATTCCAAACTCACTGCCTCTCATCTAGTCAATTGTTAGAGCTTCACAAACCAGAACCTACATAATTTTGCTTTTTGTTGATATTCGGTATGGACCACCTTGCTTAAGTAAAAGAGTCCACCTATTGTCTTTTGAAAAGTCCTTTCTTGAGCAAAGATCTTCACAGTCTGAAAGCTGAGAACTGATGGTCACAGCATATGGTTCAAAGCCTCCCAGCCTCATCTCCACAAAGCCATGACCCGAGCCCTGGAAAGGAGGCTGCAGAGCCCATTGCTCCTGTGGAATGCTACACTCCTTTGGCACACTCATGTCTATTGTCTCTTCTCTTGGTTTCTACAGCTTCCCAAGACAAATGGACAGACCTATTTTCATGAATGACATAATATTTTATTTGAATCTCATTGGTCTAACTGTGGCAGTGCACACCTGTAATCTCATGGGAAGTAGAGGCTAGAAGGCTCATGGATCAAGACTCCTCATCTACACAGCAAGTGTGAATACTGCCTGGACTCCAAGGGATCCTTTCTCAAAACAATGCCATTAGTACTAAGACACATAGCATCAAAATGCCTTATTAAAGCAATTCAATGAAAATGTATGATTTAACTATGTTCGAGGTTCTGTGTTTAGCTCTGGAAATCACAAAAGAAGAAGGAACTCTAGATGTCATGAAAAAAGTCGAATTCTCCTCTGAGAACTAATAGTGAATGGGACAGATCACTCTAGAGAAAGAAGAGAAAGGATGGATCTTGATTAAAAGAACTTAATTGCTTCTACTAAAATCATTTAGATTCCTTACTAATTTTAAGATTTCCTTGAAAGATGTATAGCCTAGAGATATAAATTTGGAAAGCGAATGATTGAAGAAGAGAGTAATGAATAGGGAGAATGAAACCATTAATTTCCAGTCCATTAAAAGCGATTTGTATGTCTTTCCTTTTTGTTCTTTTTTGAGCTATGTCTGTTTCTAATAACTTATGCTGGAATTATGTTATAATTCCATTAAAACAGGCACATTTCTTCCTGCTGAATCCATCTTTAACATTTTATTCATTTTGAGGAGTAAATAAATCAACCATGAGTAAGAAATTCATGGTAACAAGGTCCTTGCTATTCTGCCCCTAGCGTTATCAACTTCTGCTTCCTATACACTTAGATGGCTGAGCCCAGTGACCCAGCATTTGTCTGATCGTGATGAGATTGCAGCTGTTTGGAGGATTTTTGTCAGTAAACTTTGGTTTGGTGTGTTTTATATGTTAAACACTTTTGATTTTTGAGGTACAAATATTAAGCAAATTACAGTGAGAGAGTGAGAATAAAAGCAATTTTTATATCTTGTAAGAATACAGTACAATAAATGTTTCAGGAATAGAGAGGAACTTAGTACACTCTAAGCCTAGAAGTAACATGCTGAAAGATATGTTGTTTAATAAACAACACTGGCCCTTTTGATGGTGAAGGATGCTTGGAGAACAGGCAGAACCTGAACAGTACTAGAGAGGCATGAAATGATGCTTCATATGATGAGCTTCAAGCATGTGGCATCCAAAGGCATAAAGTAGACAGCAATAACTATGAAGCAATAAGCCTAGATATCTAAGTGAAATTATGAGCCAAAACTGTCTGGCTCACCAATTATTTTGTATATATATATACTCTTCCTGAGTAACTTTTTTTTAAAGGCCAAGGAGATGGCACAGCAGGTAAGGGCACCTTCTACCAAACTATTTACCAAGACCTAAGATCTGCATTCCATCACTTGAAAAATACTTGGTAAAAGAAAAAGAACTGCCTCCCAAAAGTTGTCCTCTGACTGGCATATGCCTCATAGCAAGCACATCTCTCTCTCTCTCTCACACACATACACACATTCATACACACACATGCACGCACATACACATACACAGAGAGAGAGAGAACTCCAGTGCTTGTGAGCAGCAAACCCATGCAGTTCACAAACAACACAGCAAAGAAAATAAAAGTGAATGTCCTTAACTTTATGTTTCTAATGCTACATAAAACTGAGGTTTTACTGGTCCATTGGACATTCACCAATCACAGAAGAGAATACACAAACCTCAGATGAACTATGAAAACGATTCTTCCATTCGCAGCCGTTTTGTGGTCCTTTTCAGTTCCACAAATGTCACAAAATCAACTTGAATCAACAGGTTGCTACAGAAGGAAGGAAACTAGTAATTTGGGTGATACGTACCACAGGTATTATTTTACATCTTAAAAGTTTTCAAACTTCAAATATTAAAAGATTCCCATTCCAATTTCCCTGATAAGTAGACTACGTAGTGTTTCTTCCAGAATCGTTTTCCATTGTGATCAGAGAGGGCCCAGGGTAGGCAGATTTACTGTGGTACGTAATTTGCTTCTTTGTCTTCTCAGTTAAAAGCAAACACTTGCTCAGAAAACACAGGCAGGAAAAAAATTCCTTTCTCTTCCTAAAACCTAAAAGCTACACTTTCCTTTCAAAGTACAGGAAGAAAGACTAGAGATACAGATGACAGCATCTGTTAGTACTTCAGGCCCAGTGGTTCTCTACTCGGCTATTGACTCAATTTTTATGAAATAAATCAATGCCATGAATTAGAAAGTTGATGTGACTGTTCTTAGCACAATTTTCAGCTTTTACTGTGTCGTGGGGGCTGGGAAATACACTTATCTGTGCTTATACCTCTGTTTGCCTATGTGTGAACGGGTCGGAAGACAAAGATGGGTAGTATTCCTAGGGCACCCTCCACAGTTTTATATTTTTACTTTGTTTGAGACACTGTCTCTCACTAACCTGGAAGTCACCAAGTAGGTTAGGCTGACAGATCAGCAAGCCCTAGAGAACCCCTGCCTTTCACTACATGTCTCAGAACTGGAGTACAAGCTTGTGCCACCACCAGCCCCTGTGTGTGTGCACCTATGTGCATGTGCATGCGTGTGTGCGTGCGTGCGTGCGTGCGTGCGTGTGTGTGTGTGTGTGTGTCAGGCTTCTGGGGTTTGAACTAAGGGACTTAAGCTTGTAAATACTTTACTAACTGAGCTACATGCCTGGTTAGGCAGTTACTTTTATGGAAGAAATGAGGAAAAGTCATGCCCTTCTGTCTGTAAATGGTAAAATTATGGACCAGGTAAGACACCAGAGTGATTCCCACATTTCCCTCTGTGGGGACCTTTAGAAACTTCATGAGAGCAAGCATGAAGCTAAGATCTCTGTAGGCCACACTGTTTAGTGCGGACACTTTTGGGAAGCCTTTAGAGTAGCTGGTAGAATCCATGTTTTTCTCACTAATGGGTGGACATAAAAGAATGACAACAATGGCTCTTTAGGGGAGTTAAATGATGAAAAATAGACTGATCCCCTCCCTTTAGCGCAGTCAATACTGAATTATCGAAGCTGGTTTGTACAGTCACATTTACAACTTTGCCTACTATAGCTACCAAAAATTATTCAGCATATCCTAAATGAGTGTTAGCAAGTAAAAAAAAATGGGAATTTATAAACAGGATCATACCTACACATAAAAAGAGTCATGGTTGGCCGACAGGTAAAGAATTTGTTTACACTAATTTATTTGATGGAAATATCTTACATGTGATGCATGTAGGGCACCCCCTGGCCCTCTAAATCTAGCACCAGTTTAGAATTAGCCAGGGATGGCTTTAAAAGCTCCACCGAGGCTTTGCTTGACTGCACAGCTCAACATCATTTGTATCATTGTGTGATCTTCATTTTCAGTGTGGAATTTCTGAGTTCACTGCATTTATTTATTCTTTTGTATGTTCCTGAGTGGTATTGCTTAGCTTCACAGTGTTTGAGGAGCGCATCAATGATGTGTCATCTTTGGCAGCTTATGGGTTTTCGTCTTGAAATAAGTTTTGTGAGATTCAAAAGTTGATTATGGTACAGTTCATGTTTGTACTCCAAAGGCCTCCATAGTGTGGAACGATCACTGTTGATATCAACTAGATGGGGCAATCAAGATGTTTCTCATTGCATTTGGCTCAAAAATGCCTCTTTGAAAATTCTTCTTCATGTCTACTTGAACACGTGTGCATCTGTCACTTCAGGGAACAAGGGCAGTTACCGGGCATGGGTGTGTCCCACTAGACATGTCGATTTCGGTGTGCTTAGCTAAAGCATGGGTGCTGCACTCACTACACAGAAGTCTGAAGGAGCCTCACACTCCATGTGTCCCAACTGTTGCCGTGCTCAAAAATGGGAATCCACGCAGAAAATCAATCCTAGCTCACCGACCTTAGGTGCTCACTAGAGAATCACACAATGCTTCACGCAGCGCTATGGCTGTGGTCACAAAATATGATTTCCCCATTTTCAAGGCTAGAAGAAGGATTATTTGTATCCGTGAGATGGCAAGCCTAAGTTTAAGACATAATTTGGTTGAGGCTCACAAATTAATCTTCCACTTTTAAAAATGGAATTTCCCTAATATGTTCTGTCAAAACATTTGTCTCAAACTGCTGTGATTTGCCAAAGAAGCTAATTTTCCAGTCAAAACAATTAATTAGACACTATTAATGTTGCTTTCAAAGACTTAAATTGTCACTTAAACGAAAGGAGAAATTGGAGGGAACCAAATTCCCAAAGCACAATGATGAGAGTAGTTGATCTCGACCTTTGAACTTCCCTTGAATTCTCTAAACTTCTGTCAACAACTCTAAGTCTTTCCATCAGCAGAAGATGTGGACCCTTCTGCCTTGTAGAGGCTGACCCATCAAATTTAGTTCTTTCTTCTCCTCTCAGGCTATTAACCTTTATAATACCCTTGGTATGCACAGTAGTTAGAAGACCATCATCGAACTAACGGCTGCCTTTCTAATCTACTACAGATTTTCTGGAAATTGTAACAGGAAAGTGAAAATCTGAAAATCTGTGAGTTATAAATTATTTCATAAAAGTAATCACTCAGCTTCTTTGAATGTGGAGTTCTCTCATTGATCTAACCGACTGCTGTCTATCTTCCCACCCGCATAGCTACACACCATCTCATTTTTTTTATCTCCCAAACTCAGAGACCAAATGACAACAAGGGCTTTATGTTTGGGATGGTTAGGGCTAATGGACCCCAGCTCAGTTAAGCCAAGATCTGAATAGAATAAGCTAACGTTTTCCGTTATAGGACCCACAAACTATACCACAAACCTTGGAAGTTGGTCCTTATAGAAAGAAAGAAACTGGTTTTGTATAACACAACCCTCATGAATTCTTGAAAACTCTGACGGGGACATTCTACTCATGGTTGGTTTCTGATGTCCTTCATCATAATAGAAACTGACAAGCAGATACCCAAGAGTACAACTCCCTGTGAAAGACTACAGAAAAAAATCATCGGCCGTTATTAACGCTATCCTGCGAGAAAAAGGTAAAAACCCTCGTAAGATTAAATTTCATTTTGGCTCCTTAGATATTCTACAGGAAAATGTATACATTCCTATCTTCTTGGGATCTTCTAAGATCATACTATATAATAAGCCAAATGTTTCTCACATTCGTGAAATGGACTCAACACCAAGAACAAAAACAGTGCATATATTTACCCATGCTTTACACCTCAAGCTCTGGAAATGGACATTTCATCCTCCAACAACGGTGAAGGCTTCCCTCTTAAAGCCTTTGTGACTGCATTTTAACTTAAAGTATTGAACTACAATATCATTAATTTTATGTCATTTATATCATTTCATTCTTTACAATTATTGCTTTAAAAGCCCTTTAAAATGCTTTAATAACCTGTAACATTTTAAAAACTGATAATTTATGAAAATGGACTGCTAGGAATTTTATAAGTCATGCCATAGAGGGATAACTTTAAGAGTGTAGACTACACTGTCTTTATGCCAAGATGTAAATGATGAGATAAAAAGGAAGAACCAAAAAGAAATATTGCAGAGTAGTACCAATAAGGGGAAAAAAGAAAAAGAGAAGAAAAAGAAAAAAATACAACTCTGGGACTCAGGCACAGACCTGCAATAAAAAAATACTGTTTGGCAATAATCTCTGTACAAATATGACCTTCTTTAAGAGAGATAATACCAGGCTCCTTTTATATATTGTTTTCCCTTGACTTCTTATATAAATCATCTTTTAGGTTATTTGTAGGGCTGACCTCATAAATGGGCAGGCCCACCTCATAAGAGCAGTTAAATGCCAAGGCAGAGCTTAAACAGAAGCAGATGTGCTCCGTGCAGGAAATGTTCCACGCTGAAAGCCGGTGGCCCAGAATGATCCCTTGCATTAGAGGTTTACAGACATTATCCTCAAGGCCCCGAAGTAGATTAGTGATTTATCTTTCTCATAAGACCAACACAACACACAGCATGGAATTACCAAGATAAAGGATGACCCAAGGGACTAGCCTCCAGAATCTACCCTTTGTATCCATTGGAACCCCCACCTCCACACCTATGGGCTTTTGCTTCCACAGGTGCCAGACAAGGATCCACTCTCACCAATGAGGTCCTGAGCCTCTCTGATAAAGAAGAGACGCCAGGTGCCCCTGCCCTGTTTCTACTTTCAGCACCTTTGGACAGCACTTTCATTCGCTGGAGTATCAGAACATGAGTGGACCGGTCAATGGGCAGTTATCCCCCAACTTCACGTGGTAACGCTAGCTAGCTGCAAGCCACCCTGTTTGAACTGTATTCCCCATGAAAACTCTGCTACAGTGCTGATAAATATTTGCATTAATTGCTAAACCATAAGAAACTGCTTAAATTCTTTCTCTTGTACAAAGAAAAAAATATATTTAACCTTGGACATGCACCTAATGACTTTAAGAGGAGAGACCATCTGGAATTAGAATTCCAGAATTTCTTTTATAAACATTTTTTTTCCTTAAGAAAAAAGGAAGACCAACTATAACGCCCTCAGTTACCTTGGAAACTCGGTTGGCAACTTCTCTGCCCACTGTCAGGCCCTGGACGAAGGTGCGAGCCGCAATGAAGGCGCGCGTGACCTGGATCTTGAGTTTCCGTGGTACATCTCCAAAGGGCTTCAGTTGGTCGGTGTACTTGCTCACGCATTCCAGGTAGTCCTCGCTAAAGTGGTACTGGGGGTTTATCAGCTGGAACATCCGCTCCAGGAGCCGAGCCCAGAAGTCATTGAGCATCTCCTCCAGGTTGACGTTACCCCCTGTGTAGTATCTTTTCAACTCAGTGAAGAGGTCCTGAAATACCTCCGAATTCTGCATGTACAGCATGCCGTAGGTCCGGACAAACATGTCATTTAGGGACTTCTCTGCATTCTCCAGCAGCTCCCGGAAAAATTCTAGACAGCAAATAAGAAAGCAGCCATAAATGAATAATCTATAGAAAGCCCAGTATGACTATTTACCTTAACAACTTAGTTTTCTTTTCTTGGTGAGGTTGAGACTTGAACCTAGGACCTCAGACACGCAAGGAAAGTTCTCTGCCACTGAGCTACATTCTTGCACAACAGAAGCACATTTAATGTGCAGCTAAACAGGAAAAACAATCCTATGATTAAGCTATTAATGGACTATTAGGGAGCAATGAGATTCTGTTTACAACTGTTATTTTTTAGACTCAACAAAATCAGAAGGCCCCATGATTTCAGTTTCAAATATACCAGTTAATTTTAGATGAGCAATTGATGCCTTTCTAATAATGGCTCAATTATTCTTCTAAGTATTATTAAATTTTAGAACATATAATGACTTGACAGTCAAAATAGACTGCGGATATAATGGGCAAAGGTTCATCATTAGTGTAACAATAAATGCACACCGATGAACACATTTTCTCTGCTTATTTACAAATGGGTGGCAGCATAGGCTATAATTCACTTAAATTACTTATATTGGAAAAAGGTGTGTTAAAATTAATGTAATATTTTTGACTCTCTCAAATTCCTTTCAACCAACCAACAACTTGACATTGTTATCAAGTCATCAAGCAATCACATCACCTAAAGATAAAGCTATAAAGGAAGTAACTAAGATGGTTAATGAATAAGAAAATCATGGGATAGCCTGGATTATCATTATAAATATAAGCTATCATTTCATAGAATTCAAGCATAATACTGACCGCTGGCCTTTCTGATTTGGAGCATCTTAGGGAAAAACATTTATCAACAAAGGAGTTCTTCCTTCCCACATGTGGGTGTTTGTACATTTCCTGGTGTACTGAGATGGAGACTAAAGCCAGTGGACTCAGGCAGCCTCATTGGTGGTCCTTTGTGCTGGCCGGAGATGCATCAGCACAGACATCATTCTCCAAACACGAGCCTGGGAAAATGGCGTCAAGGTTTGCATCCCATTTTCAGAGTGTGAACTGGTGAGAAAGGGCTGAGAAAAGATCCTTTGGCTCTTTCAGTTCCTTCTGTACTTGGAAGCTATGTCCTCCCTTCTAGGTACAGGGGTGAGTGAAGGCCCACAGATTTCAAAAGCTCTAAGTAGAAAGTGGAAAACAACCCCCCTTTGTGAGCCCTGGGCACTTCTTTCCCACACACAGAAGGGAAAGTTGTAAACCCTCCTTTGCAGGGTCTCTAGAAACTAAGTTGGTTTTCCGGAGAATTTGAGCCTGGAACTTCCATTCAGATTCATACAGAATTAAACATCTTCTAGATAATTAATTTGCTTCCCTACCGATCATAACTATTTTATGCTGTTTTCAAATAAGGCCAAGGCAACAGAGTTTATGGAGAACTCTGTTGAATTGTCTTTCTTGGAGACAGAATACTTTTCTATTTTTGTATTGCTATTTTTATTTTAATAAAAGTTTACTATGTACAAAATCTGCACAAATGGGAAACTAGTTTCAGCCTACAGACATTAGCTAAGCCTAATTGCAATAGTTTTCCCAGTTTAAAGATTTTTAATAAAGAATTAAATATTTGCACCCAATTTGTAACATATTTTCCCACAGTTTTTATTTCTGTACATTACTTCTCTTGAATAGAGAAACTGTGTTCATCGCAGATGTGTCAAAATTTAAGACTTTATCTAGTCTCCATGACTAACAGAAGCTGTGCAATTTTTCTTCAAACCAGAAAATATATTTTTATATTCCATAAAGGTAAAACTACTTTACACATTATTAAACTTTTGTGACTAGAAAGAAGATAGAAGTGTTAATATTTCTAATTTGATCAGGACATATTAGATGTATGCATAAAATATATCACACCCACAAATATATATATAATGGTGTTAATAAAAAATTTAAAGTGTTTAAGGGTAAGAAAATAGAAACTACTCTGATTTAATGATTATGCACTATAATCAGGTATCAAATTATCGCAGTACCAATAAATTTCTACAATTGAAATCTTAGCTAAGAAAACATAAGTGGAAAGATACAAACATTTTAACCTTCAGGATACAGTAAAGACAGTGAGTCCTGAAGCAGATGATTTTGAACAGGACATGTCAGCTGGACTTACGACTTTATGAGATCAAGTGCCTACAAAAACCTTTGCATAAATAGCAGCTAGTTGGCCCTAAAATGGAGCAATAATGCCATCAATATTTAATATCCAAGTATAAAAATATCTTAAGTAAAACCTTTAATCTTAGTACCAAGAAAAAAAAGAGAGAGCTTGGGTGTGCTGACCCAGGAGGAGGGGGGTGGGTAAGGAGAGAGCCTGAGTGTGCTTACCCAGGAGGAGGGTGACAGGGGAAGAGCTTGGGTGTGCTCAAGAGGAGGAGGGTGATGGGTGTTGGAGATTGTGAAAGAAGATAGAAAACAATATGAAAATCACTGAATGGAAAAATACGATTATAGAGACTGAAAAGCACCTTCTAATCATGAGCTCAAAACAGCCTATTTATTCATCTTGTTTTTGAGGCCAATTATTCCGTTGGACTCTGGAATTAAAGCATAATTTATTGTCCACAGAGTACAGCCTTCTGCAAAGACTAGTTAGTAATCAAGAGTGTGGTGTATATTTACAAAGGAGAGAAACATATTAGACAGACGACAGACAGACAGATGGGTAACGTTGGATTATCCTACTGGACCTCTGTCTTCACCAATGACGGCATAGTATTTATCTCAAGAGATGAAATTATATTTTCCTATTACTAATTGATGTCTCTTCTAACAAAGGAATTCTGATATACTGGGCCCAATCCCATTTGGATGGTGAATGGTTAGAAAAGATGGCTTGCTTTTTCCATCTTATTCTTTCTTTTGTCTAAATTAGTACTCTTGGTTTAGTAGAGAGAATAAGATATTATAATTATTCCATCTGCCCCAAGAAACATTCTATTAGACTAAGCATGATGGTATATCTCAGCATTTGAGAAGTTTAGGAAAAAATATCAGGAGTTCAAGGTGAGTCTGGGCTACTTAATAATATGCTTATCAAACAAAATAAGAACAGAAACAGAGGGAAGAGAACAGTCATTAAATAATATGGTAATGTTTTGTCTATGGTGTGTCATTATCTAAAAAGTTTGCTAGTAAGGAAGCAAAACTATTGTCCGCCAACACAGCATGCACACCTCATCTCCAGGCCTGTAGATGTCTGCCTTTTGAAGGGTGACTCTTTGAACTGAGGACCAGATGCTCGGGTGATACTTCTTTCTCAGGAAACCAAAAGGAATTGAGATTTAGAAGACAATTATCTCGTCCATTTTGCTGATGAAATATCATGCCCTAACATATCCAAGAGAATAAATTCAGGAGAAATCAAAGAAAAGGCAATCTCAGTGTAACCCTTTTGTTTAATAGGAAAGGGCAAAGTTCACATCTGAGAAAGCCTTCAGTCAACAAAATTCTCATCTATGAGATACAGTTCGGCTGATCAAAATGCTATTTGATTTCCTCTTTTCTTTCCTAATCACAAAATGTACATCAATGGTAGCTGCTCAGGGCTCAGAGAGGCTTCAGGGGTGCACGAAAAAACTGTCTCAGGCAGCAGTAGCCTTGGGAAGATTCTAGAGCAGATATTTCTGTGCAAACATTTGCTAGCTTCAGGGCAGGACGCCATGTCAGAGAACCATTTTGTAGATAAAAACTGCCACACTTCCAAAAGCAAGGGCATAAAATGCTGACCACTGCTTGAGAGGCCTTATTGGGGCAAACCATCCACTCCAGGTGTCAAGGGATGCCCAAAGTACAGCTCAGAAAAGTTTCAAATGACGCATCCTCGTGAATGACTGAAGGGAAGGTCCCAAGCAGGACCAAAGAGAAATAAAGTGGCAGAGGAAAATTAGGCTGAGGCATCCTGAAAACTTTCAAAGTGTAGGACACAGCAAAATTTTCTCCCATCAAGCCAGGAAGGTCATGCTATTATCATGACTGAAGATAAGCGTAGCCTGTGGAAGGCAGTGTGGAGTTAAGGCAGGTGGGATAGAGCACACTATGACATCACTTCCTTTCTACTTTTATCTTTCATTCTGTTTTTTTTGTTGTTTACTTTTGAGATTATGAGATTGGATTACAGATAGCGCTGCTTAGCCTCAAACTCCCAATAGTTTTTACTTGGCACCTTGGGTGCTAGATTACAAGTGTATACCTTTAAACCTGATTCCTTATAATTATGGATAGCTTTTGCAATGGGGATGATTCAGGGCCAGCAAGATGGTTCACCAGGTATAGGAACCTGGGGCACTAAGCCTGATGACCTGACCTTGATCTCCAGAATCAACCTAGTGGAAGGAGACGTGTGCCTGGGTATACACACATATGCAATCCTGTACACACACACACACACACACACACACACATTCACAAAAAACCAAACACAAACACACACATAATAAAGAATAAAGGAATGTTTTTGGATGATGGTATAAACCTACAAAATTTTTATCACTGAAAGAGTGGATACCGTGTGGTTTCTGAAAGTTGTAGCTGCCAAGATTCCAGATTCCAGGTGTGCAGGGGTGAGTCTCACCCTGTACTTTCTCCTTAATCTCATTTTGTCGATCCCCTCGGGATAAGTCAGACTTCAGCTATGAAATGGTTTGGATGAGGAACATCCTCAAGGACAGAATGTTTCTGGAAGTGATGAACAAAAAAAGGCTTGGGATTCACCGTCACACTACACAGTCTTCACCTACTTTGTCCACCAAGGCTTTTTCTTGTTTTTTTTTATATTGGCATAGTGATAATAGTTGAGAATATTTTATTTTGAGTATCAATATTACAATAAATTAATAACAAGTGGCTTTGTATGTAAGTTAAGTGGCTTGAAACTCTGGCTCAGATATAAGGCAGGTTTGCAAGGTTGTACATCCTATTAGACAATTAGAACAAAGTTACAACAGAATTAGAAACAAATGATGACACTCAGTAGCACAAAATGCTCCATTACAAAGTAAAAATAAACATACGAAATGCTCATCTGAAAAATGTTTGCATATTGGGAGAGGTCTATTTTGAACTGGTAGCTGATCTGTGCATTCAGAATGATGCGAGATAAATGCCACTCTCTGTTTGCAGTGGCTATTTCACAAGCAACATGAATTTTAAATCTCTCTTATTTTGAGCAACAAGGCTTTTTCAAGTATAACTAAATAGAAATGTCCTTCCTTCACAGCTGTCTGGCAGCTTTCAGCACATTTCTTTGTCTAAAAAAAACCTCGTTTTTACACTGTACCCTGATATTTCCATCAGGAAAATGTTGATTTAATTGGTTGCATTAAAGTAGGAAAACCCACAATGCCATTTATTTTCATCTGTGCTCAACAAACAAAGAAAGAAGCAAACAAACAATAACCACTATTCTGAAATGTCCAGTGGCCTTCCGCTGTCCAGGGGCTGTGATCTTGTAAGCAAGTAAAGGCACAGATTGCTGTTGCGTCCGATTTGAAGATGGCATGGGGTCACCCATGGCATAGCATTTCCCGGTCAGATTCTGCTCTGCTATTGCAGGTGTCTCGGGGGCAGCAGTGTTCAGTCAATTCTTTCCTGGGCACCATAGGATGTAATTAGCATTCTGGCCTTCTACCTACTAGATGCCAGCAGCATGGCCTTCACTCAGAATGACAAGAAGAATGGCTACAGCATCTTCTGGGGGTACAATCACTCTGCCCAGCTGACCACTCCAGCTTGGGCAAAGCACAGTTCCATACATTGTCATCCTCAAGGCTTTCTTTCTTTCAATCATGAGGCACATTTTAAATGAAAGGAAACATAATAGAGGTTATTTTCTGACTAAGATCCCTAGAGGTCAATGTTTCATTTCTGTGTAAGGTGCCTATTATGTAGAATCTCAAACAGAGATGAAAGTACATGAATGGATGTAGATAGAAAACTTATATCTCAGTGAAATACAACCTGGATCCAAGTTCTGAGTGTGTGTGTGTGTGTGTGTGTGTGTGTGTGTGTGTGTGNGAGAGAGAGAGAGAGAGAGAGAGAGAGAGAATACCATATTTTAGGGATATTACTGATTTACCCTCCTATAATCCTCCAAATGCAAACATATAATCATTCAGATCCTGCCATGTTCCTTGTTCCAATTTACAGGCATCTGCACATAAACCACATGGCTTCTGTTCTACTGTGGGTGATATTGGTTATCAATACAGTCATGACTACACTATCACACCTTGACGTCTTCCCCAATGCCTGCCAGCATCCCTAAGGCATCGTTTGCCTGCCCATATGGGAACAGTCCCAGTATGCTGCCTTGGTGTGAACTCCCAAACTGCTCTGCAGCCTCATGTGTGACAGTCTGACCCAGAGAGAATCTCTTCCATTCTGTGGAAAACGTCCTATGCTGAGAAAACTCACTTTGGAGTTCTGATTTCATATTGGTGTTTTAAATAAATATGAGCCTGTCACTCTTGATTCTTAACAAGAAATTTAAAAAGACAAGCATGTGAGAGAAAAGAAGGAATATCTATTTAGAATTGATAGTCTGCCAAATCATCTCAGAGATTTTTCTTAAATATCAATCACATTTTATATAAGATCTAGACCTTCAGAATTCACTTTCAAAATTATGGGGTTGAAATTATAAAGAAGAGAGAATTAAGAATATATAATTATTGAGAGAAAATGTATGAATATCAATTTATTGCTGATATGCTACTCCTGTATCTCCTAACTCACATTTCCTATTACTCTGTATATCTTTATTCCTACGTATTTATAAACTATATTAAGTATATCAAGGATCATACCTTAGATCTTTCTGGGACTTAACAGAGGCCTAGTTGATTTCAAAGTGACAGAATATAGTACCAAATACCTCCATTTGAAGAATTATTATAACGACATTTCTGTCCCTTAAGTGAGTACCAACCTATTTCTCACAGGACACTCCTTAAAACCAAAACAACATAGAAAAATACATGTATTTACCTTTTCTATCTCTCTGTTACAAGTTAGCAGAAAAATAAACATATCAAAATTTAACTTAAGATTAAAAAATGGTTTGCGTCAGTAAATGAGGAACATCATAAGACACAGGACCTGGGAAGCAGCGCTACCTTCAGTAGGTCTATATTTGCACCCATACGTTTGTTGAATACACCTTCTGTACATCAGACATGAAGTTTAGCATCCCTGAGAGAGTTGATGCAACCATAATTAAATTCAAATTGCAAGATGTGTTTGAAAGTTGTGGAATCATTACAAAATGATTCATGGTTGTGTGATTTCTGCCTCTAATATGAATTAGTGGATATAGGCACTTGGGACTGGGTACCATGCTCAAATCTCTAGGCTTCTATTTTCTCAAAAAGATTTTATCAATGAGAGCAGAGAATAAACCGTAAAACATAAGATTTTTGCTATGGTACAAAACAGTGACTGGCTTAACAATGGATGATAAACTATCTAACCAAAACGTGTCTTACTTTATAATAGATGTGAACATACATCATTTTATAACAGCGCACACATATTATCAATAAGACACTCAGAGGGTATATTTGCATATTCCTTGTAAGTGACATATAAATCATATCTTCATACCAGAATGATATCATACTTGAGTCCTGTGACACTGTGCTAATATAGCTTAATGTTAGTTTTAACATTTATGTTAGGGAAATGTGATAGCTTTTGATTAATGGTTACATATATTGTTTGCTCCGACTAAAGAGATTCACAAGGATGAGGTCCTAACTCTGCTAAACATCTCAATGCCAAGACCAAGGCACATAAGGAAGCAAGGACACTGTGATCCGAGTTCATCTGTGGTGACATGCGGCTGAACAGCACAAAAAGAATACACACACTTCCGTCACCAAACTGAATTTCTAATGATGGATTTTTATGAATAGTCCTTCTGATGACAAGTGATGGGAATCACCAGGGCCTTGGAACTTAGGAAGATCATTGTCCTAACTCAGCATCTCCTGAGGGGTACTTGGCATTTCCATAAAGGTGGCCAGCTTGACCTTAAACATCCTAAGTCCTTGGAGGTGCGATGGCCATATTACACCAGTGGTTACTGAGTCTGGCTAGCAAAGACTGTGCTTGCCAACACAACTGGAACCTCAGCCAGCTGTTTCCTCAACAGAGTCCGCCTCCCTAGTCTACTATTTAGTGACTTGAACACAAGTAAGCCCACAAATGTCCTTCAGGCAACACTTTGGCAATTAGTTCAGTTCCCAGTCAGGGACCCAGGAACAAGAAACAGATTCAGTGCTTTTCAGTGTGTGTAAAAGCAAGCAGAAAACCACAAATTATAAAGGACACACAACAGAGAACCTACATGATATCAAATGTATTTAGCATCTAGTACACACCAGAAAGCTTTTACTGGTCTCTAGGACAAGGGCTCATAAAGCCTCACTTGAGTGTTTGAATTATGAACTAAACTAAATGAACAAATTAAACATTTAAATGAAATAAATTAATGAAACAAAGCCTCTTGTAGCTTTATTTCTTATACTCAGAAAGATGGTTTAACCATGAGTTTCTTGACTTTCATATGAGTGGTGGGAAAATAGTTTTCTCTCTTGATATCATTCTCACTAGATGTGTTAAAGTACTTTGACAATCCGAGCTTCATGCATCCATCGTTATAGTCCCCTTAAAAGTAGGCAAAATCCAGAAATAAATTCTTGAACCTTTCAGTTTTTAAGAAATTAGATGATTTTATTGACTTAAAGCCAAGACAACCTTAAATTTTTCAATATTATCATTAATAAACTCTATAAAATGTCTTAAGGAAATTAAATTAAAGGGTCACTGGGATCTCAATGAGGAGATAAACCAAAGAAGAAACAGTTGCCCATTCAATTTTGATGCCAGCTTTTTAAAAACTATTTTCATTTTTCCACATAAAGATGTCTGTTTTGTGATTTTTTTTAAAACTTATTCCTGTGGTGGTGTTGGAGATTAAACTTAAAGCCTCTGGCATGTTCAGCAAGCACACTAACACTCAGACACACCCACCAAAATTTCCACACTGTGAGATTCCCTTCAGGATAACTAATAGAAAGAGGAATGTAAACTAGCTTTCAACACCTTGCAAAAACTGTCAAATGCCCTAAAACACAAAACAGCTTTCTCTATAATTTGATAATTATTTTCATAAAATTGTAAACACATCAGCCATTAAAATTCCTAAATGCATAATTCAAAATTGCTCTCTATATTAATCTACAAGATTACTTGTTTATCTTTCTTCCAGTGTCTGCTGAGAATTTCTACAAATTAGATGTTAGTGGGGACATTATAGTTCTAAAGAAATACTGTATTTCAATAAATTAATTTTCAAAAATATAATAAAACATTGAACATAGTATACTAGCACGCTAATTTATTATTAAGAACATCCATTAATGTGCAACTAATATTGTAATAATGTATACTTAATGCATTATTCAGATCAACTTAACTCTGCCATTTTATATTTTCTGAATTTATCTAATCAGCCAGACTTTCCCATGAAGACATTTTTAATGATAAATCATCACTTTATAACCACAGTGTTCATTAAAAACAGTCAATACTATGCACCAAAGTCCCTCAATTTATTACTATTAATGTAAAGTCAGCAGGAAAGATTTAATGGTAGAAGATTTTTCATAATCAAGTGTAGAATGCAGCATTTCCCAGAAAGTAGTAATACAAGATCAACTGACAAGGGCAGATTTGGGATACCAAAGTGGGAAACTGTTTACTAGAATTCAGATTTTGGAAGATGAAACTTTTTCCATATTCACTGAGCTGTCCCACAGCGGAGGGACAAGTGTTTCTATCTAGGTAGCTTATTTTTCCCAAAGACATCTTTAACGTAAGCAAGACTGATTAGGGCTTCTGTGTTCTCAAGGTGGTCTAGACAAACTCTTAATTCCCACAATCATGAATTAAGTTTGAAATCTGCTGACAGTTTTGTCAACAGCAAACAACTGTTCTGAGCCTTAGTATTTCTCATCCCACCGGACACTGCAGGGAATCAGAAGAAACATTCACAGTTCATTTGCATCATTATAGTCTGGTAGCTTTGTTCCATGAATACCCCTTAGGTCTTGCCCAGGAGTCTGCTTCATTCTTCCCTTAAAGAAGGCATTAATCACAGTTTTGGATGAATCCTTCACATGCCTAAGGTAGAACCATGTTAAAGGCAACTTAAATTATTTCCTATTTGTTTTCCTCAACTGAAAGAAGCTCCTAAACTTGAAAATGAAGAAATAAAAGATCCATTACACAATATTTATTTTCTGGGGTTCACACACCTAGTTCTTTCCACAGTCACCATTCCTTGTTCACCCAACACTGGGAGAAGAAGAACTTCACCATCAAACCGCCAAGAGTGAGCCACGGGACGTGGAAGCAAGGCCAGTGTTCAGGTCAATCCTTGTGACAGGGAATTAGGATTATGGACAAAGGGGACTAATGTTGTTTCGTCTATCACCTTTTCCTTCTTATAATTTTCAACTTCTGCTTTTCTTTAAGAACAGTTTTGACACATTTAGAGAAGTAGCTCTGTGGTCATGAATACTTGCTCATTTCAGAGGACCCAAATATAGTTCCCAACACCAACATTAGACAGCTCACAACTGCCTGTAACTCCAGCTCCAAGGAATCTAATACTTTCTCTGCTCTCCAAAGCACTCCTGTGTATGTGGCATGGACTCAGAAGACACAGACACAAACAAAAATACATACAAAGAAATTCTTAAAAAGATAAAAACGATTGGTTATCCAACACCAAATGATCAGCCCTGATAACATATACACAGAAGTAACATTGTATAGATTGAACAGGTTATATTTATGTACTTAGGAATATAACACACACATATACATATTCATATATAAACATATAAAACATGTATATATATATGAATATATAAAATATTAAAGAAAAAGAAGTTGTGAATTTGAAAGCCAGTTGGGTGGGGTCAGCTCCTTTGTTCTCCCAAACTTTGATTTTGATAAATGCATGAAGGACATTGAATGGGCTGAGAAGTGATGGTGAGCACACGCACAGACACACATACTCACACACACACACCAAAAACAGACCACGGAAGCCTCACTGTACTAAAAGCCCGTGATTTGTTATACTAACCTCTTTTCATTTTCATTTATCTCCTTAGAGCCAGACACAACCCAAAGACACCCCCTCCTTCACAGCTTATCAGATGGCAGGTGAATCCAAGACCAAGGGAGGAAAGGTACATGAGGCACTGGCAGATGACGATCAGGACTTGACAGTTCCAGGGCTAATTAATGGCCAAGGAAGAAGGAGAATCCAAGACTCAGGCTAAGTAGGGCAGCACTTGAGGACATGAAACAGACAACAGAATCTAAAAACTCCGGAGAAGGCTGAGCTGTATAGGTGCTAGAGCGCACAAAGATTGTATCAAAGTATTTTAACTTAAAGCTAAAATTTTAAGATATTCTGTTGGATCCATCTGAAACCGCAAGTACTGGGAGGTTGAGATGACAACTAAAGCAAATAAGTCACACAGAGACAACTGAAAGAGTTTCCAGAACACTTCTAGTTCTGTTTCCCAAATAAGGTTCTCCACCTGATGCCATGTCTAGACAATACAACCCCAACGTTCTTGACTACATACTAAGCCCAAATTAAAATCTTCAGTTCACATGCTGGGAGCCCCGGAGTCCTTGCTCATTTCCTCTGTTGAGATTTTGGTGGAACTTTGACAAACACAGCAACTAATTCTAAAGATGTTCTGACAAAAACTTGTCAGCGGTGATACCAAAATAAGAGAAAAGTCAATGTCTTCCTTTCGCCCCTCTCACATATAATTAGAGCTGGGTAGGACATAGAGGGAGCAGAGCCCCAAGGCTATTCTGGAATTCTGAACTGTATCAGCAGTGCGCAGCCAGGCTAATGTGCACGGATGTCTCTCTTCAGAGGTGTACGGCGAACTTTGGATGAGTACATTAACCATAGAGATCCTGACTTATGGCATATAAGAACAACACATAAGATATTATATGTCAGCTGACCATCCACAAGTGACCTGGCTTGTGGTTAAATATGCTTAAAATTCTTTAAAATCCTTTTGCCAGTAATTTTACAGATTTTTAACAGTAATTTAAAAAATAAATTTAAAATTACTTCCTTTATTTTTGAGAATACAGTGTAGTTACATATTTTCTTCCTTTCTTTTCCAGCTTGTACTCATGTATCATAAATACATGAGTAGAAGTTGCTTGGCCTGTATAGCGCTGCTTCTGTGTACATTTTCAGAGCTGATCAATTGGTATCAGATGGCCTATTAGTGTTCTGTTCCTCAGGAAGACTATCTTTTCTCAGTTTCTTACTAAGTTGCCTGTACATTGTAGGGAGTTGTGGCTTTATGCTCTTTTGAAAGAAAACATCAAAATCAGATTGGGAATTAAAGGTCTGTGATAAAGAGCTTCTGTAGTGTGGTTACATGGACAACACCAAGGGAAAAGTTAAAAACCAACCAACCAAACAACAACAACAAAACCAAACATGATATTCATGTTTGTATGATGGATATTCTCCTTATGAAATCAATTTTATCAAAATAAATGATCCTCTTTAAAAATTAATCTGATCAAAATATATTGAATGCACATATAAAATTGGAAAGAATTAAAAACATACTAAAGTAAGAATAAGAAGGCAATTAATGAGCTCCCAGGCAGTTCTTCAGAACTGAATATATGCATCTTATTTCTTTCATTATGCTTAAGTCAAATTAATTTTAATCTATTTATATCAAAATATGAATGTATTTCATTGTATATTTCCATTTCTGGGATGTATAGATTATAAATAAAAACTATCGAAAAGGAAATTCAGTCGAAGAATTAAAACAATCTACTTGAGTTTTTCATTCCCTTTAGTAGATAGTTTGCTTGCTATTATTTAACCCCAGCTTATGAAGTATAGAGTAACATGATACCATTTTAATCTTTCTTTATTATGTGTTATGAAAAGAACCACGAACTAGTAGCATGTTTTTCAAGAAGAAATCGTAATCTGTGTGAAGAATTAAGAAATCTCTGTTTGGGGAGAAATTATTTTAAAAGCCTTGCAAACTTTCCTTTGAAAGGCAGTCTGTTGCTTTGGTTGCTTTGATTTAAATACCCTGACAGGGAGGCTGTGCTGGTCATGTGACCCCCCTCCATGCCCACTCCCTTCACTTTGGGCTTGCAGATGGCAAATCTTCCTCTTCCAGCCCCAGCCCACATTCAGTTATCATCCAGAGCAGGCATCTCCTCACACTCCAATCTTGCTCTGAAGGATAGAATACTAACCTTTCACAAGATTAGAGACACAATGTGCTCCGGAGATAATAAAATTCAAATAAGTTTATTTTGAAGGGCAACTCAATCCTGCTTTTGTTCATGGATCAGTTGGCAGATCATTTGCCAAAGCAGATTTTGTCTCTTCTCGAGTTGGGTTCTGGTTCAGTGTGCCAAAGACGTGAACTTACAGGGAGCCCAGAGCATGCCAAGTAACAGTGGGGAAGGTGATTTCAGTATGTGACACAAAATCTCTATTGGCCATATTTTAAACTTATCCTGATATGCTCAACAGGTAAATCCGGCTGACTGTGTTGAAGATATGCAGGAGTTAGTATACTTATGTGTGTTGGGATCCATAAATATACATCTTAAGAGTATTAAGAAATTTTAAACTCAAATATAGTAATAAACACCTACAATGGCAGCCTGAAGAGGGGAGGAAGAGCATGTGATTAAGGCTAGCTAGCCTATGCAACATAGAAAGACCTTCTCTTGAAACAAACTGCAAACCTATATAAATAAAAAATTGAAACTTTTGTTGGAAATAAAGAACTACTGAAAATCAAATCCAGGGGTTAAGACATGCTTTAAAAATTACTTTGTTGATATTATCTTAAAATTGTTTTAGAAATATGTCAAAGCATATTAATGACAAGTCAAAAAAGTACTAACAAGGGCGAAGGATCCAGACAAAAATTTGCTTTAAGATTGTTTTCTCAATAAGACACAACACATTCCTCCTGTCATTATTTCAAACTTCTTTTATTGCCACTAACAAGCATTTACACATGGCTCAATTTAGATATATGTGTGTGTCTGTGTATATATACATACATACACATACACACATATTTCGGAGGGTTTATTATTTATTTATTTACAATTCTCATGGTAGTATTTCTCAGTGTACCTCTTACTGTCCTAGAACTTCCTCTGTAGATCAGGCTGGCCTTGAACTCAGCCATCTGTGTCTACTTACCAATTGCTCAGATTAAAGACCTGAGCATTCCTGGTTCAGATGGGAAAAACTACAGACGATGGCCAGACATTACAGAAAGAGATCCTTGAAATTCAGCGATCTATATGGATGTCTCTATCAGACACCTCCACTCAGAGCTCAGGAAACCCTGAGCAAAGTGGCAGAAAGAGTATAAGAGTCAGAGGGGATGGAGGACAACAGGAGAATAAGGGCCTCTGAATCAACCAAGCCAAGCTCCTGTCAACAATGAGTAATCATATCCCAAAGAATGTGATATTGAGGACACATTCGTATTCTTACCCTACAACTCTCTTAGGGTGTCTATTGCAGCACTAAAACACCATGACCCATGAAAGCAAGTTGGGGAGGAAAGGGTTTATTTGGCTTACACTTCCACCAAAGGAAGTCAGAACAAGAACTCAAACAGGGCAGGAACATGGAGGCAGGAACAGATGCAGAAGCCTTGGAGGGCTGCAGCTTACTAACTTCTTCAGTTTGCATTCTTATAAAACCCAATACCACCAAGCCAAGAATGCAACCACCCAGAATGGGCTGGGCACTCTCGCATCAATAGCTAATTAAGAAAATGCCTTACAGCTGGATCTTATAGAGGCATTTTCTCAATTAATCACCCCTCCTTTCAGATGACTCTAGTTTGTGTGTCAAGTGGACATTAAGACTAACCATCACAACTTTTGGTCAATTTCAGACATGCATAATGCTTCATTAATTCAGTATGAAGTTCCTTGTCTTACATTTAAGGTTTAAGGCTTTTATACTTTTATAAAATGAAGTTAAATGTGTATATAATATATATTTAATCAAATAACTAAATATTACCTCATTAAAAGAGAAGTTGTGGTTAATTTGTTGCATTTTGTACAAGATCTCACTGTGTAGCCCAGGCTAGCCTGATCTATAGTAAGACAGCCTGGGCTACACAGTGCAGGCTAGCCTAAAATGCACTGAGACCTGTTTGCCTCTTCCTCCTGTATCATCTTGCCCAGTTCTTTAATGTTTTACTAATTATCTTAGAAACTCAGTCTCCCCAGATATGTATAAATGAATTATAATAATTTGTCTTTGCTATGTTTTACTAATTAGATAAGGTATCTGAAATAAAACTACTGCAAACAACAATCTCTTAGATTAAATATTCAGTGAGGAAATTTTGCTCCTTTTTTCAACAATGCAGCTAAAGCAACATTCAGAACAAATTATTATTAAAAGTCAGTTTGGAACCATATTCTCCAGGCTTAACCTATGCAGAAGTCAGACAGAGTTGCAAAATAGTTAGAGGTGTTTACTTTTAAAATATATTAGAAGCACCAGTATGTATTTAATTAGTAACATGGATATTGAGCATGATTTTCTGTGATTTAAAATAGGATTCACCAATATAAGTCTTCTCTATGTAGAGGAAACTTCATCTAATATAGGACACGGTATTTTTCTAAAGTATCAAAGAGATGGACACCACAGTTATTCATTGATGTATGATTAGACACATGTCATAACAGTGGAAGAGCGAATGACCTGATAATAGTTCCTCTTAATTTTCATTTAGCCAGGAATGGAGAGGTCTGCATATGGCAGCTGCTCTAGTTTTCTCCTCTGAAAAACGGAAATGACAGGATTGTCCTAGCAGAGTTTGTGAAGGTTATGTTACGTACACGGTCAGGGAGTGCCAGGCATATGATCAGTAGAACATGTTTACAGCTGTAACCACTACCCTCTCCAAGGAGAGCGCACTTGCAGTAGGGAATGATCAGTTTCCACTATTCCTTGACAATCTGGCATGGGCATGCAAGAGACAAAGGCCACATTTCTCAGCTCCCCAGGTGAATGAGTCTCACACATGATCGTTATGGACTCAAAAATGTCCTTGGGGGGTCTTATCACTTATTGAAAAGACAACTTGCAGCAAAGTTTGAGTGGAGCATAATCTAAGAGAAGATAAGCAAAATAAAGGGAAATGTGTTTTCTCCCACGGTGGTCAATTCCACTCTCCCACTCTCCTTCTAGGTGAACACCTGGGATGCTCTGAGATCTCTCTGCTCTGAGTCTTTCAGTGACTGAGATACCAGTAGAATGTTGCTACATTGTATGCACCAATGTCATTACTCCGAGATTAGGTAAATGTTATTATTGACATAAGCAGTGCCATTATTGACATAAGCAGTGTAAGCAGTGACTGCGATATCAGTAGAATGTTGCTACATTCCATGCACAAATGTCTTTATCCCAAGATTAAGTACATGTTATTATTGACATCAGTAGGTACCAGGATCAGTTCAGATGTCTTTCTTTCCTTTGCAATAGAAAGTATAGCTTGGGGCAGAGACACTGGGCACATAATTAGCACTCAGGACCACAAAAGTTTTTTTTTATTTATTTGTTCATTTTTATATGCCAACTGAGTTTCTCCACTGTCCTCTCCTCCTAGTCCCTAGTTGTCAGACCTTCCTCCTTTCCTTCCCTATCTATCCATTTTCTATTTCTCTTTAGAAAAGGACAGGTCTCTTACGGATATCAACCCACCTTGGCGTATCAAACAGCAGTAAGACTAGGCACCTCTCTCCTACTAAAGCCAGATGAGGCATTCGGGTAGGAGGAAAGGGTCCCAAAAGCAGGCAAATGGGTCAGAGACGCCCCTGCTTCCACCATTAAGAGTGCCAAGCTACACAATGGTAACCCATGTGCAGAGGGCCTAGGTCAGTCCATGAAGTCTCCCTAGGTGGCGGTTCAGTTTCTGTGAGCTGCTAGGAGTCCCGGTTGGTTGATTCTGCAGTTTTTTGTAATGACCTTGACCCCAATCATACACACAAAAATAATTTTAACATATTACACTTATCAGACTTAGTGGGCTTATTTTCTTGTCTTTAAAAAATATTTATTACCCAGAAACTCATTTGCAAATAATTTAGGTCATCTTTATATCTTATTGAAAATCACTTTGGTTTCTAAAGCTTCTTCGTGGAATTCTATTAGAGATCCTGCAACAACACTAACTATGCTTCCATTCTCAATGAATGTGTTCTTTTTATCACAAAATTCTTTATTGAAAAGATAATTGAGATTCACAATCAAAGTAATGGGAACCTTGCAAATAGCCACAAATTGGTTCTTATACCATTGACTGGCTAACACCAAGAGCATTTTCTTAGTCAGCTCAATATCCGTCTGATTATTATTCCACCCACAGGACTCTTTACACGTTTGTCAATGGCCATTCCATGTGAGAAAACACTGATAATTATGCAAAGGTCAGAGTGGCCTATAATCAGTGGATTCTTCCAGTCTACAGGATCAGTCACAGTCAGAGTGGGAAATCGGTTTTGCTTGGGATGACTTGCTCATGCCCAAGCTCCTAGAGCTTTGTTACACTCCGAGAGCTTGCAAATTGATTGCAGGATAAATTGCACCCGACTCTTTCCAAGAATGGACCTTAACCTTACAAGTAATTAATTCCCAGGTATTTACTATACTATCCTGCCACACAGACATCCGCAGTGACTGTCCTTTCCCTAGCTGTCTGGATCTGTGCCCACCTGCCATAAATCTGAAAACTCACTTAAATGAATACAAGGTAATTTGATGTTGCATTTGATTTGGTTTTAGAGGCTACACAGTTGTTGACTTCAAAGTCAAATGCATAAATCTTCACTGTTGAGGAAAGAGAAGGATTTCTGCTGAACTGGTTTGACTACGACACACAGTGAAGTTCACATATGTGAAGACAGGAACTAGACAAGTGGGTTATTTACCATACTCTTCTTTATGAAAAAAAAAGTCATTTTATTATAAGTGTTTCTATTAGGGAGGGTGTGCACACGTGTGCTCCTGTGTGTAGGTACCTGCAGCAGTCAAAAGAGGTTGGCCACCCTGGATCTGTAAATATAGGCAAGTGTGAGTCACCGCAAGGGGGTGCTGGGAACTAAAGGAGGTCACCTGGAAGAGCAGTACTCACTGTAGCCACAGAGCCATCTATGCAGTCCAGCCACAGAGCCATCTATGCAGTCCAGCCACAGAGCCATCTATGCAGTCCAGCCACAGAGCCGTCTATGCAGTCCAGCCACAGAGCCGTCTA